>JAAONU010000013.1:46575366-46824701 GCA_012932295.1 Cyclina sinensis
CAAGCGGGTGGGCTCCTTTAAATATGGTTTGTTACAATATACTTAATTTATTTCACAACAAATTAAAAACAAGAACCCAGAGAACCGGAAGATGCTCCCCGAATTATTCTTGATTACAGAAGATAAGTGGAAGTTGGTAGCTTGAATATTTTTGGACTTGTGCCTCCCATCAAAATGCAAGTATACAAAATAAGAAAAAGGCAATAACTCCGAAATCGTGTAGTGGAGAGTTATGGTTCTTGTGCATTGCACTTTCCAACTATGAGATCTATCCATCTTTGTGAAGTTTCAAGTCAGTGCCTTGAAAAGTTTCTGACTTATGTTACGAGAAAAACACGAAATGTGGGACGAATGAACACATGGATGAACTAACGAACGAACGGGAAAAGCGGCGACTGTATGCTCTCCTGAATATTTCGGGGAGCAAAATACACATCTCCTGTTGATAATAATGCTACCCATAAAGTTTCGTTGAATTCCAGCTAGGAGTTGCTGAGAAATAGGGCGAAAAGATCACACCATATACTATATGTACTATTTATATAAAACTAGAAATATGTCCATAGGACACGGATGCCCCCACTTCCCGCTGCATTGTCACTAAAATGCATCAGGATACACCAGTGCATAAGTTCCAATGCTGACAACAATTCTTACAAAGTTTCATGGCTCCAGCACTTAAACTTTTTGAGTTATGCATGACACAAGTCTAAAAATACTGTATCAGGGGGCATAACTCTACTTAACTAAAAATATTTCCGTCAAAATACCCAGGTGCGCAAGTTCATATGCTGACAATTATTCTTAGAAAGTTTCATGGCTCTAGGACTTTTACTTTTTGAGTTATGTGCAACACAAACCTAAAATACTCTATCAGGGGGCATAACTCTGCCGATCTCAAAACAATTTCTGTCCAAATTCCCAAGTGCACAAGTTCACATGCTGACAACTATTGTTACAAAGTTTCATGGATCTAGGACTTATATGTTTTGAGTTATGTGCGACACAAGCCTAAAAATACTATTTCAGGGGGTAAAACTCTGCCATTACTGAACCAAACCACAAGCGAAACCCCAGGTGCACAACTTCAAATGCTGACTAACATTCCTGTAAAGTTTTTTGACCGTACCTCAAATACTTTTTGGGCTACGAGCGACACAAATTTGTGGAACGGACGGACGGACAGACGGACGGACAAGGGCAAATCTTAATGCCCCCTCTCAGAGTGGGGGCAAAAATATCAAAGGGCCATAACACTGTGGTAAGTACAGAAATAGGATTATGCAGATAATATGCACATCTCTTCCTGAAAATAAAGCTACCTAATCGTTGAATTCTAGCCAACGGTTGCTGAAAAATAGGGCGGCCAAGTAATGTGGGACGGACGAAGCGGCAACTATACGCTCTCCCAAAAATTTCGGGGAGCATTATGTATTCTGGTTTCGCCCTAAAAAGTTAATTAATATGGAACAGTACATCTAATATTAACCCGATCCGGGTTCAATGGAAGCAAGGATTATGATTTTATTTTTCATTTCAGGTCATTCTCATGATGATTCTTTTCATACAGACAGCCGAAGATGAGCTGAAATTGAGTTGATATTACTTGTAAAAAGTTTTAATTGTATAAATACTAGTAGTTTGTAAGGCTTAATTAGAGACTTGTTATCAATTATCCCATTTTTCACAGCATTTGGTGAAAACTACAGATGATTATTTTCCTATTTCCATGCTAGCCAGGGTATGCCATTGTGATGTCATCAGCTACACGACGTCATGACAACCCTGCCGTGCCAGCCTGAAAAAAACTATAAATAGTTGGCAGTCTTTGGCAGAATTGTCAGTACCTTGATAGAATTCTGCCAGACCACTTGGTCCTTACCAAAGTTGAAATAACTAGATAAATTGCTGCCAGAAACTAATAACATTATGCCATTACACTCTTATGAGCTTATATCTAGCCACCAAGAAGGTAAAGTTGCCATAAATAAGTCTTAGACAGATATTAAACAGATCGAATTTAAAAATATTACTACCCACACACAATGATATAAGTCAATAAATAAAATAAGGCTATAACATATTGATATGGAATAAGCGATCTTAACCTAGAGTAGCATCACTATGGACCTCCTGGTTCCTGTATTTGTGTCTTTTTGGCAAACAGATGCGTGTACTTGGTACCCGCCATAAACTGGCGGGGCTAATTTGAATATATGCCAGGATACCTTTAAGATAATCAGTCAGGGTCGGTTTAGACTTTTTCATTTCTGTTGTTTTGGGCTTTCTGTAGGGCATCCCATTAATGTTCTATTTTAGACTTATTCAAATACCTTTTACTGAATATCTGTTCTTTATTCCTAGATACAATTACAGGTATATAATTTATAGACTAGACTGTAAATAGATACCATTCAACTCTTTGACTACCCTATTCCATAGACTAGAGCTTAATTATGTCAACTTTATAGTCCTAGAGACTAGTATAATAGATAAGTACCACTCAACTCTATAACTCAATCTACATAATCCAGATTTTTAAATTAAGCTAGGCAGGATGTGGCACTGCATTGTCAAGCCTCCTGTCGTAAACTAGGCAAAAAGTGACACTGTATAAAATTTTGTCAAGACTCCTGACGTAAACTAGGCAAGATATGATATGTATTTGTTAAACCTTATGTACTATCTAACAAGAAATCAAGATGTTACATAATCGAGTTTCAAATGCACCCAGCCATCAGCAAGTTCCTATTCAGAAAATAGTAGACATCTTGACAAATAAGTAAGACATGTCCAGCAACTGCGATACAAGTTCAGAAGTATACTAATTATATGTGAGAAAAACGTAGACAGTTTAAAAATTAAGTAGACATCCTGATAAATAAGTAGACATGTCCAGCAACTGCGACACAAGTTCAGAAAATATAGTAATTATACGTGCGAAAAACGAAGAGAGACTAAGAAATAAGTAGACAGCCTGATAAATAAGTAGACATGTCCAGCAACAGCGACACAAGTTCAGAAAGTATAGCAATTATACGTGAGAAAAACGTAGAGAGTCTAAGAAATAAGTAGACAGTCTGATAAATAAGTAGACATGTCCTGCAACTGCGACACAATTTCAGAAATTATAGTAATTATACCTCGGAACAAACTAGAGAGTCTGAGAAATAAGTAGACAGCCTGATAAATAAGTAGACATGTCCAACAACTGCGACACAAGTTCAGAAAGTATAGTAATTATACGTGAGAAAAAAGTAGAGAGTCTAAGAAATAAGTAGACAGCCTGATAAATAAGTAGACATGTCCAGCAACTGCGATACAAGTTCAGAAAGTACAGTAATTATATGTGAGACAAACGTAGACAGTTTAAGAAATAAGTAGACAGCCTGATAAATAAGTAGACATGTCCAACAACTGTGACACAAGTTCAGAAAGTATAGTAATTATATGTGAGAAAACGTAGAGAGTCTAAGAAATAAGTAGACAGCCTGATAAATAAGTAGACATGTCCAGCAACTGCGACACAAGTTCAAAAAGTATAGTAATTATACCTGGGGAAAATGTAGAGAGTCTAAGAAATAAGTAGACAACCTGATAAATAAGTAGACATGTCCAGCAACTGCGACACAATTTCAGAAAGTATAATTAGTATACCTGGGAAAACGTAGACAGTTTAAGAAATAAGTAGACAGCCTGATAAATAAGTAGACATGTGCAGCAACTGCGTCACAAGTTCAGAAATTATAGTAATTATACCTGCGAAAAACATAGATAGTCTAAGAAATAAGTAGACAGCCTGATAAATAAGTAGACATGTCCATCAACTGTGACAAAAATTCAGAAAGTATAGTATTTATACGTGGGAAAAATTTAGAGAGTCTAAGAAATAAGTAGACAGTCTGATAAATAATTAGACATGTCCAGCAACTGCGACACAAGTTCAGAAAGTATAGTAATTATACGTGAGAAAAAAGTAGAGAGTCTAAGAAATAAGTAGACAGCCTGATAAATAAGTAGACATGTCCAGCAACTGCGACACAATTTCAGAAAGTATAATAATTATACCTGGCAAAACGTAGACAGTTTAAGAAATAAGTAGACATCCTGATAAATAAGTAGACATGTCCAGCAACTGCGACAGAAATTCAGAAATTATAGTAATTATACCTGCGAAAAACGTAGAGAGTCTAAGAAATAAGTAGACAGCCTGATAAATAAGTAGACATGTCCATCAACTGCGACACAAATTCAGAAAGTACAGTAATTATACCTGGAAAAAACGTAGAGAGTCTAAGAAATAAGTTGACAGCCTGATAAATAATTAGACATGTCCAGAAACTGCAACACAAGTTCAGAAAGTATAGTATTTATACATGGGAAAAACGTAGACAGTCTAAGAAATAAGTAGACAGCCTGATAAATAAGTAGACATGTCCAGCAACTGCGACACAAGTTCAGAAAATATAGTAATTATACCTGCGAAAAACGTAGAGAGTCTAAGAAATAAGTAGACAGCCTGATAAATAAGTAGACATGTCCATCAACTGCGACACAAATTCAGAAAGTATAGTATTTATATGTGGGAAAAACGTAGAGAGTCTAAGAAATAAGTAGACAGTCTGATAAATAATAAGACATTTCCAGAAACTGCGACACAAGTTCAGAAAGTATAGTAATTATATGTGAGAAAACGTAGAGAGTCTAAGAAATAAGTAGACAGCCTGATAAATAAGTAGACATGTCCAGCAACTGCGACACAAGTTCAAAAAGTATAGTAATTATACCTGGGGAAAATGTAGAGAGTCTAAGAAATAAGTAGACAACCTGATAAATAAGTAGACATGTCCAGCAACTGCGACACAATTTCAGAAAGTATAATTAGTATACCTGGGAAAACGTAGACAGTTTAAGAAATAAGTAGACAGCCTGATAAATAAGTAGACATGTGCAGCAACTGCGTCACAAGTTCAGAAATTATAGTAATTATACCTGCGAAAAACGTAGATAGTCTAAGAAATAAGTAGACAGCCTGATAAATAAGTAGACATGTCCATCAACTGTGACAAAAATTCAGAAAGTATAGTATTTATACGTGGGAAAAATTTAGAGAGTCTAAGAAATAAGTAGACAGTCTGATAAATAATTAGACATGTCCAGCAACTGCGACACAAGTTCAGAAAGTATAGTAATTATACCTGGGAAAAACATAGACAGTTTAAGAAATAAGTAGACAGCCTGATAAATAAGTAGACATGTCCAGCAACTGCGACACAATTTCAGAAAGTATAATAATTATACCTGGGAAAACGTAGACAGTTTAAGAAATAAGTAGACATCCTGATAAATAAGTAGACATGTCCAGCAACTGCGACAGAAATTCAGAAATTATAGTAATTATACCTGCGAAAAACGTAGAGAGTCTAAGAAATAAGTAGACAGCCTGATAAATAAGTAGACATGTCCATCAACTGCGACACAAATTCAGAAAGTACAGTAATTATACCTGGAAAAAACGTAGAGAGTCTAAGAAATAAGTTGACAGCCTGATAAATAATTAGACATGTCCAGAAACTGCAACACAAGTTCAGAAAGTATAGTATTTATACATGGGAAAAACGTAGACAGTCTAAGAAATAAGTAGACAGCCTGATAAATAAGTAGACATGTCCAGCAACTGCGACACAAGTTCAGAAAATATAGTAATTATACCTGCGAAAAACGTAGAGAGTCTAAGAAATAAGTAGACAGCCTGATAAATAAGTAGACATGTCCATCAACTGCGACACAAATTCAGAAAGTATAGTATTTATATGTGGGAAAAACGTAGAGAGTCTAAGAAATAAGTAGACAGTCTGATAAATAATAAGACATTTCCAGAAACTGCGACACAAGTTCAGAAAGTATAGTATTTATACGTGGGAAAACGTAGAGAGTCTAAGAAATAAGTAGACAGCCTGATAAATAAGTAGACATGTCCAGCAACTGCGACACAAGTTCAGAAAATATAGTAATTATACCTGGGAAAAACGTAGAGAGTCTAAGAAATAAGTAGACAGCCTGATAAATAAGTAGACATGTCCAGCAACTGCGACACAAGTTCAGAAAGTATAGTAATTATACCTGGGAAAAACGTAGAGAGTCTAAGAAATAAGTAGACAGCCTGATAAATAAGTAGACATGTCCAGCAACTGCGACACAATTTCAGAAAGTATAATAATTATACCTGGGAAAACGTAGACAGTTTAAGAAATAAGTAGACATCCTGATAAATAAGTAGACATGTCCAGCAACTGCGACAGAAATTCAGAAATTATAGTAATTATACCTGCGAAAAACGTAGAGAGTCTAAGAAATAAGTAGACAGCCTGATAAATAAGTAGACATGTCCATCAACTGCGACACAAATTCAGAAAGTACAGTAATTATACCTGGAAAAAACGTAGAGAGTCTAAGAAATAAGTTGACAGCCTGATAAATAATTAGACATGTCCAGAAACTGCAACACAAGTTCAGAAAGTATAGTATTTATACATGGGAAAAACGTAGACAGTCTAAGAAATAAGTAGACAGCCTGATAAATAAGTAGACATGTCCAGCAACTGCGACACAAGTTCAGAAAATATAGTAATTATACCTGCGAAAAACGTAGAGAGTCTAAGAAATAAGTAGACAGCCTGATAAATAAGTAGACATGTCCAGCAACTGCGACACAAGTGCAGAAAGTATAGTAATTATACGCGGGAAAACCGTAGAGAGTCTAAGAAATAAGTAGACAGCCTGATAAATAAGTAGACATGTCCAGCAACTGCGACACAAGTTCAGAAAATATAGTAACTATATGTGAGACAAACGTACAGAGTCTAAGAAATAAGTAGACAGTCTGATAAATAAGACAGTCCAGCAATTGCGATACTTGTTCCGAAACTTTAGAAATTATACGTGGGAAAAACGTAAAGAGCCTAAGAAAATAGTAGCAGTAGACATCGTGATAAATAAGTTGATATGTCTAGCAACTGCGATACAAGTTCAGAAATGTAAGTTATTTTTCGAAGAAACACATAGAGAATCCAAGAAAAAAGTAGACCTCTTGAGAAATAAGTAGACATGTCCAGCAACTGCTGTAGAAGTTCAGAGTTGTAGCATCCTTCTTACTGTAAACTTTAATAATCATATTTTATAGGTACAAAAACATAAAAAAAGATGCTAGTTACAAAACTAAATGTTTTATTACTTGATAATTATAATTTTATGGACAATTTTATTTCATTCTGTGTTTTGAGATGACCCCTTTTATCATATTAGCATACTCCCGCCTAAATGTATTCGCGCATGCGCCGAACGGGATATGTCTACTTTTTTCTCAGTCTACTTATTTCTCGTTACACCGGCAATAGAAAGCCACTGCTATTTTCTTCTGTTTTATTTATTATAGAAAAGGAAGCACGGACACGCATCTGAATCTGTTAACAAAGTTTTCCGAACGTGATTGTCGAAAACAAATCAAAGATAACTTAGCATACTGGATTGAGTCTGCTAACAGCGCAAACCGCCAGATTGATGCAAAAATCTAGTCTTAACAGTTAAACATGACTGTATCAAATCACAAATAACGCTCATATTCATGTAAGTAGGTAAACCATCATAACGGTTATAGACAATTACAGTCGGGAATGCCCTTAATCCTAAGCTTGATGTAATGTAGAAGCAGGACAAGTAACAGCTTTGTTAAAAGAGGCCACAACGTTACATTTCTAGATCATGGCATTTAGATCTCACCGAACTTCTTTGCTATATATTTGGCACATGCTGATGATTGACAGTACACTGTGTCTTTACCATTCTCCGTTATGGTCAGCAGTGGCATTTGCTTCGCCGGGGTATCTGAAATATACATGTATGTTATTTTCTCCATTATTAAATATTTACTTTAAGGTTTTGCGACTGTCGTCCATCGCTTTTGAACAGGGTTGATTGCAAATAGTAACACATTCCGGACGGAGTACCTTCAGTTGAGATTGCTCTGGTAAATGATGCAGTTCTTGAATTGCATTTTTTTGGACCAAAGGTGAAAGCGAAAACCAGTTTGTCTATTGTATCTGAAGCAGAATATGTGTGAAATGATGTGTAACTTGAGGCATGAGCCTAAAAGATAGGGATATACAAATCCCCACCAGAGTTAGGCACTTTGTTTGTTCGCGATATTTGATTGGACGCTAAAATAAAGACCATATCTTTGGCCCAGTTCCTGCATCTTTCAGCACAACGTCTGTGCACTGTAATTTTATGCAGTATTTGTCCAATGAATTTTACTTGTATGAAGCCCCAGGGCCGGGGGTTGCCAACTGGACAATAGGTCACAGATGACAAGTTTCAAAAACATCTTTTTGAATTGTCAGTTTACACATCTTTTGCATTTGTTCATGATCTTTCGATATTTACACAAGATAACTAAAGCAAACATAATTTAAAATGGTTTAGCCTTATATCATAATGGAAGGTCGTCGGGAGAAGTAATTATGTCTGTGATCCATAGAGTATATCCGGTCAAAATATGTTCTCCGGGAAGTAACCACAGAAAATTACACTGCACCCATAAGCTCCGGTGTTTTTCGTTGTTTTCATACATACTTTCTATCGCCGAAGCGGACCGGTACAATTAAATGCATATCTTGATATTTTTTGTTTGGTTTAATAATTGCGCTGTAAGAATCTGGTCTTATTTCTCATTGCAAAGCAAGCCAATAAAATACATGTCAAAGAAGCAGTGACGATGAATTACACGTTATACACATTATGGTCACCCTATCAATAAATGTGCTATGCAGATCTACATACATTGTATTTGATCACATCAAATTGAATTGTTGGCAAGTTAAATGATATTATTGTTGCCAAGGCAACGACTTTATTTCGGCATATTTCTTTCAACTGTCATAAACTGAGAAAACGTACTTAAACAAAGACTTACTTGGTTTAAGTTTTAACCATTGCTCCTTGTCTAGTCTTTCATCCACAAACTTCTGCCCTGCTGCTACAAAAGCCAGTCGTATAATTTCAGCATTTCCTTTTGATTGAAAATAGGACACTTTATAAGACGCCATCGGGATGGTTTAATATGCACAGATAAAATATGAATGTATACTGACTTCAAACTACCGTGTAAACTGTTAAATCTACCTGCATGCCAATGTTCACAACGAGATTTGTGTTATCAGCGAGACTTCATAAAGATCTTTTATTTTCTATTTAACTATTTTCAGTCATTAAGAGATTTTACCCTTTTTCACGAAGTAAGACAGTGAAACTGCAGCCAATGCCCGGAGCACCGACAAATTTACGTTATTTATTGGTATTAATACTTCACTAAGGCTAGGCAAATTAATTTGGCGTTGACGGTTTGACCCATTTTATAGACATTTTTTTCTGTACTGAAAACTGCCAGTATTATATTCCTGTATGTACAATTGGAGCGGGGTTAGTGTTATCCAATATTATGTAATTCTCTGTTTTGATTGGCTGTTAGAAGATCCGATTGTTGCCGAAGCATTACGTATTTTTACGATGTACTACCTATTGAATCAATTTGCAAAGTTGTGTTATTCCGGAAATCCTCGGCTAGAATCACGTGACTGTCTGATAATATTGTGTACGAACATAGAATGTTATTGTTTTGAAATCTTTTTATAGTAACACGTAACTGATAAGAGATACAGGTAACTTTTTGAAGGAGGGCAAAAATATGGCGGTTGATAAAAATGCAAAACATTGTAATTTTGTAATTACAGTTACAAAGTCATTTTCATCAAACAATTCAATATTTTATATCATTTAAAAGGTCTGTAAACTCATATTTTACATATTTAAAAATTAATTGTCAAAACTGTTCACTTTCTTGTGTGTAAATGGTTGAACTTAGTGCATCTAAGCTGCTAGAAAAATGCCGAAAAAGTGCTGAAACGACAGATATAAATATTTTTTTTTAAGCAAAAATTCAAAATCTGCTTATAATTTCAAAATATGAATTTAAAGAGCTTTCAAATGATGTAAAATGATACAATGTTTATGTTTAATGTTTTCAAATAGATGATCGCTCTAATTAAATTCGGCTCACAAAGAAAAAAAGATATCTAAAGTTAAAAATTCTGTCTGGTTACCGGTCGTAATTAACAGTGACTGTATCTCATCTGGTCTTTAATATGTTGAATTATATCAAAGTAATCAAAGCATGGTCATAGGTTACTATCATAATTGATATTACAAGTATATTTGTTATTCTACTCAAGCATGTTTGTTATTCTGTTCAAGCATGTTATTCCATGAAATTCATGTTATTTTGTTACTTAACAAAACAAACAATGTTTCAGTATCATAATTATCACCATTCACTTCAAGAGATATATGGAAATAAAAGATTGAACAAATATGTTGTTGATGTTCTTCAAAAATGTGCATTACATTAGTTATAATTTGTCTGAACAGACAGGTCTTCAATTTAAAGATATATTTTAAATTTCTTTTTATTATTCTGCAAACAAAATAGAGTGCTGAAGTTTAAGGTTCCTTAAAAATACAGTAAAAAACCGTACACTCAAATGGATTCAAGTCCATTTGAATTTTCCTTGTTATTACTGTCAAATCGTTACGCCTAATTTTAACTCTCATTTTTGTGCACGGAAAATTTAGCGGCAACACTGCCGGTGGTTTTGGTCATTTTCTTTTCTGTAATCTTCGGTTTCCACTTAACATCGAAAGAACATATATTTAATTACTATTCTAGATAGTAAAAAAAAACTACATTAACAAGGGGTAGGACCTAAATCATGTAGCTCGGTGCTTTAAGCGAGAGAAACGTGTAGTCTATGACTAATGTCGTCAGTTTTCGCGTAAATATTCAGGAATTTGGATAAATTTTATACAGCTATGGGGATTGTCTTGGAATATTTTTATAATGTATACAACTAGTACCTAGCCATATATGTATGCTTACTGTAGCTGCTATTTGACAGAAGAAGAAATGTGTTGAAAAAAGTTATTGAAGGGATGCCAACAAAGGTGTCCCATTCTTTGTGTGATTCTGCAATAATTTGCTAAGGTTTTTGAACTTATCAAACCATTCTGCGCCATTGAAACAATATTTCAAGTAAAAGGGCACACAATTAAAGATTTACAACCAGTTAGGAACATATATTATATATTATGTTCATTTTTTTTTTTAACTTAAAGACAATAAACGTGTAGTTTGGGTCACTTTAAGACCATATTATGTAACCTCGGTTATTTATTGATGTTAAAGTTAAATTTTTCAAGATAAGCATGTTGAAAAATTTTACAAAACGTTCTGTTTGAATAATGAATTTGAACACTTGCGATTTTAAGGCTGGAATGTTATGTGGTGCTTTTCATTGTCAGATACAAATACAATATTACAAGTAAATTTTAAACTATGAAAGGTTTTGACTTGATCACAAGTCTGCAGATTTTATTTAAAAAATCAAAATTGACAATTTTGTAGATATTACATACATGCAAACATTATATTTATAAAATCAAAAAGGACTTTCTAAGTTGTGCGAAAACAAATAGTCAGCTGACAGACAGCCTGTGCCACACAGTTAAAGAGACTTGGTACATATAAAAACTGCCAATGTGCTAAGCTCCATAGTCATTCAAAGGTGAATGGTTCAGTCCCTGGACTCAACAGAATATCTATGCGACATTTATTCTTGGACGGCGTATCCAATGTTCATTTGCATCTTACCATTATTTCAGTTAAAAGGAAACAAATAAGAGATACACGCAAATTAGACAAGTTAGATTTCTTAATACATAGTTTTTAATGGAGTTTGAAAAATATTATCTTACTTCTTCCACAATCATATCAGTCAATATTTCTTCCGCTTTGACTGGACTATCATTAAACTTAAATGAAAAAATGAACATATAGTTCTATGACAACATTATCATCTCTCCGTGAGCACACACAGAAAAAAAGAGAAAATTTGATGTAAAATGTATTTGCATAATTAGTTGGTTCAAATGTTTACATGATTACAATGTTTTTATGAAGTCTTTGTCTACATTACAATGCATAATTTCGAAAGGGTCATGCAATCTATTCAGAACAACCTTTGATGACTGAAATAACTGGATGAGAAATTACGTGTATATTTTCGTATTTGTTCATAGTATTAAAAACGCAATGTCAAAGAATAAAGATGAAATTAAAATCCTTTTACGTAAAAAATAGACCTGGCTGATAAATATCATCACCTTGCTTAAACTGCCGTTTTGCAATAAATTAAATTACGAGATTTAATTCTATATTTGTGAAAAAAAAAAATGTTACCTTTGGAGGATCTATTTACTTATCATGTATGGTATGTATGAACAGCTTGTAAGTATATGTCATAATGCCATTTTGCTATGATATTTTATTAACGAGCTGTTGCCCAAAGTTACAGAGTATAGAGTTTATCATTCCCGCATCTACAATTCCATGGTGAATTTGAGCTAAAATATTCTAATCTTTTTAATCTTTTAATTCTCGCTGGATATCAAACAAAATCTGAATTCAGATAATGATATAAAATTATTGCTTCAACTCACAACTGTAAGAATTGTTTATTGTTAACATTATTTAGCTGCCTGTAAAAACATTCTTGAACGAATACATATATTGAACGTTAACTTAGTTGTATCAAAAGACATTCGATTGCTTTCACCATGTGTAGTTAATGTAATGCCTTTAAATTGGACAAACACTGGTTTTGGGTATGATTATAATACAAAATAACTGTTAAATATAACCAATATGCTAGTGGCAGAAAGATATTTTATGTATTAGAATACCGGTATGCAGTTATGAAAGAACCGAGGCTACACAATATGGCCTTAAAGTAACTCAAACAACACGTTTATTGTTTTAAAGTTAAAAAATCGAACATAAATGCATTATGTATGCTCCTAACTGATTGTAAATGTTTAATTCTGTTTCTGTTTACTTAAAATATCATTTTAATGGCGCAAAATTGTTGGTCAAGCTGAAAAACCGAAGCAACATATTGCAGAATCACACAAAAAATGGGACGCCTTTGTTGGCATCCCTTCAATAACTTTTTTGTAACACATTTCTTCTTCTGTCAAATAGCAGTACAGTTAGCATACATATATGGCTAGGTACTAGTCCTATACATTATACAAATATTCCAAGACAATCCCCATAGCTGTTGAAAATTTATCCAAATTCCTGAATATTTACGCGAAAACTAACGACATTAGTCATAGACTACACGTTTTTCTCGCTTAAAGCACCGAGCTACATGATTTAGGTCCTACCCCTTGTACAGTTAGCATACATATATGGCTAGGTGCTAGTCCTATACATTAGCCGCCTGCTTAGCTAAATAGGTAGAGCACTGGATTAGTAATCCATCGGTCGTTGGTTCGACCCCTGGGCAGGGCAAAATTTCTCCGTGACAATTGTTCTCAGACATTGTGTCTTATGTTCATTTGTCTCTCACCGCTGATTCAGAGTAGATCATGTGGGAACAGTAGTCAGTCACTTGCGGAGAAATTGGCAATTACTGGTTAGTTATCCAGGAAAACCGGTTAGGTGGACTGACCGCCGAGATATAACAAATGTTGAAATCGGCGTTAAACCCCAAAACAAACTATACATTATACAAATATTCCAAGACAATCCCCAGAGCTGTTGAAAATTTATCCAAATTCCTGAATATTTACGCGAAAACTAACGACATTAGTCATAGACTACACGTTTTCCTCGCTTAAAGCACCGAGCTACATGATTTAGGTCCTACCCCTTGATCTTGACCCACGTGGGTCTAGATAAAAAAATTAGATTTCGCGCTAAATTTCGCAGTGAATGATTGGACGGTTAAAGTACCTGTCACGTGATCTACGGCAAAAAACAACCTAAGAGAAACGACGATTGGTTGTTTTTGTCACGTGACCTATTTGAAAATAACTTTTGTTCACGTTTTACTTTTTGTTAAAGAACGTTCAAATATTTACGTTCAAGCCCGCATTTCACTACAAACATACTGGGAATTTAAAGTTCTTCATATATGTGAATAACGTGATTTGAGCAAATAATATCAGTTTTAATTTTTGGGCACTAATTTGCCCGTGTATCCCTTTAAATCTAAAAATATCTCATGAGCAATTTTTTGACGAATCCAGCAGAGATATTGGAACAGAGATGACAAATGAATACATAGAGTAACTTCTAAGAGATTTCATTAAGTGAGGTATGAAGTTTTTTTTTTTGAAAATACAAAATTAAGAACTTTAAAGAGGAACTTACAGATTGCTTCATACGCGTAACAATACTTTAGAAATTTGTAACTGCTGATGATCTGCCATATAGATGAGACAGTTTGATAAAATCATTTTACAAGAGAGAGCTGTGTCCACACCACAGGCATACCAGTGGCGGAGCTAGTAATTCAGAACTCGGAGAACGCGAATGATAGTGGGATCTGACCTCCTACCACCAAGGTTCACACTTCCTTTACAGAAATAATCGCAGTAAATCCTGAATTCGAGCTGCACCCCACAGTTACTTCCCTTATACTAAAATCATCAAAGTCATCAAGAAAAGTAAATACGTAATTTTAACCTTTTGATCTTTCATCTTATATCCTCCTGACAGTTTGATTATATGAAAAAAAGAAGAAAATAATGTCTGTGAAGAAGGGAGGTCTGTATCAAGCTACGTAGAGCCGGTCAATCTCCTATACAGTGATATCCCTTTGATATTAAAACAAAAAAAGGAAGAAGCCGGGAAGTTTGATAACAGGATAACTTCTATACGGAAGAATGTACGGAAGATAACAGCGAAGGAAGAGTTTTCGACATTCGGTGTTGAGTTGGCATACTTATTTAAAAAATGCGATACTTTCAAATGACCAGGCAGACGTTGGAACACAAATTTATTGCTCATCTAACAGTGTTACAAGATTTAAAAAAAGATTGTACTTAAAATAACTTTACAGTGATATTAGAGACTTACGAATCATATTCCTGCAAATATATAACGGATTTTAGCAAATTCGATCTGTGAACTTAAAGCGGAAGTAACCTTATTCGTAAATGAAATCTATCAAATTGCGAATCATATTAACTTTTCATCGCTTGCAAAAAGAAAGGCAGTACGGGATTTAGATAGACATGATGCTGTCTATTTCGAACTTGGGTCTGATATCAAAGCGTTTACCAGATCTATGACTCTCTTTTGCGTTCTACCATCGCTGTTTGTTTGTTGAACTAACTTGTCAGCATATCTAATGAAACCAGAGAAGTCTGTTTTGCAGGTAGGTATGGTTACAAGGAAGTCTTTGCATGGTGCTGCCTTACAGTGTTAGAAGGAGAAAGAAGTAATTGCATATCAAAGGCAATAGCTGACTCAACAGTTTAGAAAATGTATTGCAAACATTCTGTAATCGACTGTGGTAAGAATTCCCTGACGCTATCATTATAAAATGCGCACGTGTTTTAGTTCAGCAGAGCACCAGGGTAAGTTTTCCTGGTCTGTCATCAGTTTGATTTGAATGACATTTCCACCTTTACCAATGGCTGGGAACTGACGAAACTTTGCAGGGAGATCTACTAAAGTTGTTGTTAAAGGAATTCCATTCGACGCAGGGATTCGTTTGTTATGGAAACAAGAATGAACAAATTTAAAGGTCTAAAAAAAAACGTACAGAGTTCTGAAATTTGCTATGTAACATTATAAACTGAAGATCTAAAAAGGCTTTTAAAATTGTACTCCTATGGTCAATTTTGCCTAAACCTAAGGGTAGAATGTTTCATGTAGAAACATATAGTAAAATATTCCGAAGTTTTCTTGCCCAGAACTACAATGCCAATTGCTCTGGATTTGGTTTGGAGCATTGTCTTGCGGACCGTAACCTACACAGATATTTTCGACATTAGCATCGATTCGATTTTATATTATACATCCCTGGCTAATATGAATATACGATACAGGCAAAAAACGGATGCCGTATAGAGAAAATTGAACTTGTTCGGGCTGTACATCCGAGTGTAAAACTAACAACACACAAGATAGTATCAATGTTACTTTTGGACAAGGCAGTCACAGATGATTACAGGATATCAATGTTGAAAGATCTGGTAGATTATTGACCAGTTTTTCTTGTGGAGTGCTTTGGTTGACTTTGTTTATCAGTTATGGTCATGATAAGTAAGGCTTGTTCAAACATGTGCAGCGAATAAGACGGTATCCTTTCAGAACAGTGTTTCTAGTTTATTTTGTTTTACTTTTTTTTTGTTTTGTGATTCGGTTTTGTTCGTAGCAAGGGGTACGGGTTAAATCATTTTTGTTCAAATGGACAGCTATTTTGAATACAATGAAACTAGCAGTATTCGATGTATATATCATTTAAAATTGGCATCATGTGCTTGAATTTATTTGCAACCATTGTCTAAATTTGGTATTGAAATTCGAAGACATAACTTCCAATTCTTAAACATGTTAGTAATCTATTCAACAATATAGATATAAATATTGAGACTTATGTTACAGTTAGGGATTGATAATATTATTTTCTTTGCCCTATGGCAAACCTCTGCTATTACTTTTATGAACCGATGTGCGTTTAAAATATTCTTGTCGTTTCTATCACACCCTCCGATACAAGGCCACGGCCATTTGATACATGAACTTTTTGATCACCCCTCGAAAACCCGTCCTGCTAATGTGGACAACACTTTCTGGGAGAAAAGAACAACAAAGGCAGTTTATTTAACTGTGAATGTAAAAGTCTGATTTCTTTAAGGTTCTACATACAAACATATGCACGTGTCTGTTATAATAATTCATAAGGGAAAAGAGTCTGGCAATCTGAAACAAAAAACTCCACTCTTTCATGCAATGAGGTGTTTCCCATGTAAGAAAACAGAAGAACAGGGTACCTCATTGCAATGTAGAGTGCCTGTACATAAAACATATGTATTTTAGTGTAACAATGAAAATGTTTAAGTATAAAAAATGTGGGAATCATATAACACTGCAGTATTTCAATAATTAGTCAAAAGCCGATTCAAATATTGCACAAAGTAAAAATGATCAGTGTAAAAGTACTGTAGGTGTAAATTTGAATGTTGCCTATAGGTCATTTCTGCGCTGTATCCCTAAAAATGGTGTACTTTATACAGAACATAAACATAAGAACTGTTTACCTTTTCTTTGAGAATTCAACAAGTCATCCCCAAAATATATTCACAGAAAGCACACAGTGGAATATCAGGATAAAGACAGTGGCTGCAAACATTTGTATAACATAGAAAACAATCAAAACATATTAAGCGCATTTTGATAATAACAAAGTCCCTTTTGATTAAAAAAAGGTACATGGTTGCAACAGAAGTCCCCACTCAGCCATTGAAATGAACACCTACTAATAAGACAACCCGCTCAAAGCCTGAATTCAGCCTCCCCTAGTTGACCACAGATGGAGAGATCTTAGAGAAATATGTGAAACAGATATTTTCAACCAAGGGGACATGTTGTTGAATCCTACCACAGTATGTTCAGTTGTCCGAGGCCATCCTATCTGATACAGATGTAGGTATATAGATCCATATGAAGTATTGAGCTGCGTCGCGTGTTAAGGACATAGAATTAAAACAGAGCAAACAGACCGTACACTTTTCTTAGAATTTCTTTACTTTGAAGCTTGTGGCTTACAAATTCTCTTCCTGGCAATCTGTGGCCAATAAGGATTCAATGAAAAAAGTATTTGACAGCGGTGCTTCAGTGTTTAAACAGGTTTAGGAAAAAAGGTGTATTCCTAAATAAAATCGTCAAATTAGCTATAAAATAAAACAGTTTTAAACTTTATAACAAGTTTCTATTTATACCGTTTAATTAAGGTAATGCGAGACTTTCTGCGACAGACATTTTACGCATCAGTCTCGAGCCGGCATCATATATCAAAGCATTGACCACATCCTTGATTTGCTTCATCTATTTCCTTCTGAACATCTCTAGATTGAATAACCTGCTTAGGTAATTTCTTGAGAGACTTTATAAATCTATTCTACAGGCAGGTGTGGCTGCAAGTTAATCGCTACACCATGTTGTCTTACAGTGTCAGGCAATGAGAATGCCTGCAAAATATTTCTTGACAGAAGAGTAAAAAAAAAACAGAAAAAAAAACAGAAAAAAACCCAGCTGACTCAGCAGTTTTTTAAATGTCTGACAAAATATTTGTTTTAATCTTGCGTCCAGATATTTTAATGACCTACTTTGATCAAACGCGCACATGTATTCTCATATAGAATACAAGCATAAAGTTTAGTCCTACTTTGGACATAATAGTCATATTTATCAGGCGACAGACAACACGAAAAAATCTGAGAAATTTGTCCTTTTGCTTTAAGATCAATTAAAACTTTATACTTTTTAACCCATTAATGCATAGAGTCTATAACAATAGACACAGACACACAGTTCAGACACAGATCAGACGCCGCAATATGCGAGTCTGATCGGGGTCTTCTCTGTTAGCATCTAAACAGAATAAAATTGAAAATTTACTTGAAACCCCTTTAATTGAAAATGGCGCGTCCAACTGATACGGATGGGATAATCCATTAGGTATTAATGTGTTAAGAATAGCATAAACAAACTAGAACAATATATGAAAACGTGGTTTCATGGATAACAGATATCAACAGAATCTGTTTACATTGTTTAAAATAAAGTTACACTGTTTATCACAAAGAAAATAAATAACTGAGGTATATGAAAGACAAACAAATACAATGTAATCAAAATGGAACTAATTTAGTAGAATGTTGTGTGGTATTCAACGTTTGAGTCATGTACTTACGTTTATATTTTGAAGTATCTGGTTTAAGAAATACGAATCGTGCACATTTTGTCGAGAGAGGTGTTAAAAAATAAACAGAATATTCTGTACATTCTAACACGAAATGTAACATTCATTGAGCATATTATAGAATTACAAAACATGAAAGTATCCGTTCACGAAGGTTACATTTCATTTGGCTTAAACGTCTGTCTTTTCCATTAAGAAAACATCACTCCGAACGTTGAACACCATATTTGAACATGTCTGAACACACTTTTGGACTACAATCATATATCTGTTTAGAATACTACTTTTCTCACGACCAAACACTTTCAATAACAATGTGATGAATTTTTATGAGAAGAATTTAAAACACGAAACAAATGATATACTGTCATTAAAACTTTGAACTATTTTCCTCAAAATCTCCATTACTTACTGCAATTCGATCTCACTACTGATGTACTGATGTTTATAACTACAGAAACAATTCAAATTCTGATTCATTTTAAACTTCAGATTCGATTTATTTTTTTCTTTATACTCCTCTTTAAGACCATTCATATATTTTGCCCTTTCAATGTATGGTCATATTATGTACGATGATAAAAGAAAGACCTGATGAAAAAGTAACTTACGGGGAGTTATATTTTTTAAAACAATCCATCCTGTACAAAGAATGACATTGTGAGATTAAGGGTACAGTAACATTCCTTTACAGGTAGTACATACATACATACAAACACACACAGTGACATATTTCCAAAAGTGGAAAGCGTATCAGACTTAAAGCTATAACTACTACATATTGGGGAATATTTGTAAAAAAAATGACCGATTGGCTTTGTCCTCCTCCGCAACTTGTGCATTTAATACAACAGCGAGTTGTTCCAATATCATTCAGACTCTCATACAGGCCTGGCCAGCCATCTTGCATCCATTACTTCCTTCTTTCACGTGTATCAATAACAAATGTCCGTTTTCTGCAGACTGTTCTGTCACCTCAGAATATTTAACATAATGTTAAAAAAACAACAAATACTCATCACATTTCGCTAAATAATGAAAGAAAAAAAAATCACAAAACGAGTCTGGAATTTAAGACGAAAAATCAGACGAAGTATAAAATATCAGCATCATAAGGGTTATTTGTGTCACAAACAATACACTCTAGATATCACCTTATTTTTGACATAATGGAAACACAGACAGTCTCTGCATTCGTAAATAAAAATACATATATAAATACGTACAAAGACCTTTTCAAACCACAGTTTTCAGTTACTCTTGATTTGAATCGTCATTCCAGAAAGTTTTTTAAAAAAGAATATAGACAAAGTCATGCCGTTTAAGATATTAGGTTTTAAAAACATCAAAAGAGAAAATCAAACTTTCTCGGTTGAATTTGGCATCAAGGTCCAGACATATTTATACTTTTTAGTCAACAGAAACAAAAAAGTGACTTCAAAAGAATTTAATCTAAAGTTGTTTTTCAACTGACTCATAAAAAACAAATTCCTTGAAAAAAAGAAGCAACCGTGACAGTCACCAAATTCTATATTGTTGTGGAAAAACCTTAAATGAATTCTTATTACATTCTGACAAAAGAAACAATTGAAACAGATTTATAAAAGTAATGTGTAATGAAAGAACGGTCAGATTTTAAATTTCTGATATTTGCTTGTGAGAATACGAATAGTATCAACTAAGTATGTAAATACCAAAGTTAGAAAAAGTAGTATGAATTTAGTCTGTAAAATAACTAAAAACTCGAAAAAGTAGTATGAACGTAGTATTTAAACACTGAAAAACTGAAAAAAAGTAGTATGAATTTAGTCTGTAAAAGAACTAAAAACTCGAAAAAGTAGTATGAACTTAGTACCTAAACATCGAAAAATTGAAAAAAGTAGTATGAATTTCGTATGTTAACATTAAAAAAATGGAAAAAGTAGTATGAATTTCGTATGTTAACACTGAAGAATCAGAAATGTAGTATGAACTTAGTATGTCAGCAAATGAAGAATCGAAAAAGTAGTATGAATTTAGTATTTGAACACCGAAGAATCGGAAATACATTTTGACATTTGTCGAAGAAAGAAACACAAACACATGCGAACGTCATTTACGTACATGAATACCGTAATTTGCACAGACAAACGTACATGAATACCGTAATTTGCACAGACAAACATGATATGGCATAAATTACAACCATCGGATGGAAAAGAGAGGAAATGGTGAATATATACTATTATAAACTGCATCATGTACAAAAATGTGCAAAGTGCATTGTCTATATATAATTGTACTAGTTATAATCGCAAAAAAGAAGACAAGAAGTTTCAAAAACCATTCGTACATAACAAATGTTACAGTTTCTGTTCTGTAACACATGCTTGATACACATGTTCACCAGCACTGTAATCCATAAATTAATCTATATATGAACCATAAATTAATTTAATGGATGCAAAATGAGGTTAAGTATATGAATTTAAAATGGTCTTAACACCTTTTTGCATCCCTAACAACGGGAGATAATTGAAAAAAAATGAGCAAGGTCACAAATAGTACAAAATTTTCAAGGTGACACACATCAGAAAAGGTAATGTTGTAATACTTTAAGACGTAACAAATAACAAAAAAAACTTTGTGAAAGTAGTCTACTAATATACATTTTATAAAAAGTCTATTATCATTAATATATATCACCGTAAGTAACAACCAACACATTCTTCGTTTGCTTCTAACGACTGTCATAACCATCAATAGCTTTCTCAACCCAATTCTTTATCTGGCAAGCGGATTCGTTCGGCAATTTTCCGTGATTCACGAAAAGATCCGATCACTGTCGAGTATGCATATTTTTTCCATGGTGATCTCATTTATATTTCTCTTTACTTTGATACGTTTTTGATTAGCGCTCCATTTAGCGGTGGTTATTTTGCTTTTGATGATTATTTTGTTCTTTAACTTCCGAACATATTAATCCTTTTGATCTCAATTATTTCATTTTGAATATCTAAATAAAACTCGTATTCTGAGGCATAATTTCTCAGCATTAATGGAAAAATAAATAATGCTGTGCGTAGAAATTTACATATGCACGAATAACTCATGAACAATGAGACGTCATTGAGCTGATAAGTTACACAATATATGTCAAATATTGACATTTTCCTTTCCCATCACTAGCATATGCTCCACCTCCCTTGAAGTTCTCGCCGTAATATTTCCAAACCGGAATAGTGGAAACGGGGTCTCTAACATACTTTGGTAAATACAGAGTACTTTTTTTGGTGCTGTGTTATAAAGTAGATATTCTGACTACATTAGTGTTTGGATTATGACTTGGAGCGTGTCCTTGTATGGGAGACACCGCAGTGCTTGTGCTCTGTGTGGTTTTTGAGGACTCAGTCTCCGGGGTGGTGCTTGGCGTTGGAGCAACCATAGCTTGGGTTACAGTTAGGGTATTGTTCGATTTATTGTTCACGTTATCAACAGCGTTTAAACTCGATCTGGAAGATCGATGTAAAGTTGGTAGGCGAATCTGAATATCATTCAGTTCTTCCTGCTCCTCACTATGTCGGTTCCGTTTCTGCAGAATAGTTCAACAATGCATTACGTGAGAATATACCTCTAGCAGAAAACAGTAAGAAATAAAAGAAAGGAACAACAATAACAACTTCAAGAAAGACACAATGGCCCTATATTGCTCAACTGAGAACCACTGTAGATATTGTTCGGTTTTCCCTGGTTGTAACTTCAAAACAAGAGGGCCATGATGGCCCTGTATCGTTCACCTAAGTATGACTGTTTTATCAAAGTTGTTATGGACCTGGTTAATTAACCCCAGATGACCCAAATTCAAACTTGACTTACAAATTACAGAAACAACCTTTCTGACAAATTTCCAGGTTATTTGGACTGAAAATATCACCTCTGGAGTGTTAACAACGTTTAATTGGTCTCTGTGACCTAGTTTTTGAACCTATATGACCCATATTCGAATTTTTGCTACAAATTATCGAAAC
This sequence comes from Cyclina sinensis, assembly GCA_012932295.1. Classification (NCBI taxonomy): domain Eukaryota; kingdom Metazoa; phylum Mollusca; class Bivalvia; order Venerida; family Veneridae; genus Cyclina; species Cyclina sinensis. The sequence goes on from JAAONU010000013.1 coordinate 46,598,267, forward strand.
AACTTTTCTGACAAACGTCCGCGATATTTGGACTGAAATTGTTACCTCAAGAGTGTTAAGATGGTTTTTCCATATTTGGGTTCTGTGACCTAGTTTTTGAACCTAGATGATCCATATTTAAATCTGAGCTAGAAATTATCAAAGCAACCTTTCTGGCAAATTTTCAGGATATTTGGACAGAAAATGTAGTCTCTAGAGTGTTTACAAGGTTTTTCCATATTTGGGCTCTGTGACATAGATTTTGACTCCAGATGACCCATATTAAAACTCGAGCAAGAAATCATCGTAGCAACTGTTCTGACAAATTTCCAGGATGTTTGGAGTGAAAACGTAGCCTATAGAATGTTAACAAGGTTTTTCCATATTTGGGCTCTGTGACCTCAGATGACCCATATTCAAACTTAAGCTAGAAATCATAAAAACAACCTTTCTGACAAATTTTTAGGATATTTGGATTGAAAAAACTTGCCACTAGAGTGTTAACAAGGTTTTTCCATATTTGGGCGTTGTGACCTAGTTTTTGATCCCAGATGACTCATATTCGAACTTGAGCTAGATTTTTTTTTATTGAGGCCCCTTACTTTTTTTATTGAGGCCCCTTAACTTGAGCTAGAAATTAATGACACAATCTTTCTGAAAAATTTGCAGGTAATTTGGACTGAAAATGTAAACTCTAGATTGTTAACAAGGTTTTTCCATATTTGGGAACTGTGACATAGTTTTTGACCCCAGATGACTCATATTCAAACTTGAGCTAGAAGTCTAAGAAACAACCTTTCTGACAAATTTGCAGGTAATTTGGACTGAAAATGTCACCTCTAGATTGTTAACAAGGGTTTTCCATATTTGGGTTATGTGACCTAGCTTTTGATCCCTGATGACCCATATTCAAACTTGAAATAGAAATCATTGAAGCAACCTTTCTGACAAATTTCCAGGATATTTGGACTGAATATTTAGCCCCTAGAGTGTTAACAAGATTTTTCTATTTTTAGGCCTTGTGACCTAGTTTTTCATCCCAGATAACCCATGTTAGAACTCGTCCGAGTAATTATTGGGACAAAGATTCTGACTAAGTTTCATGACAATTGAGGCAAAAATGTGATCACTAGAGTGTTAACAAACTAATTGTGGACGGACGGACGGACGGACGACGGACAAAAGGCGATCACAAAAGCTCACTCTGTCACCATGTGACAGGTGAACTTAAAATATAGTTCAGTATGTCAAGGTTAATATCTGTTTTTAAAATTGTCCATGTATTTAAATTTTTTTAACCAACACAACTCGATTAAAATTATAGGATTCCATTAAAGGAACATTTCTGTGAAATAGTTTTGAAATTTGGACAGGGGTTTCTGATGAGAGGATTTTGTAGTATAGTGAAAACTTGCCGAACCACTTTCTGTCAAGTTTTTCTATGAAACAACATGGCACGAAGGATTTGATAAAGGCCAAACCACATGAACATTTCTGTGAAATTATTTAAAATTGTGCCAGGAGAAGATTTAAGTTTTCCATAAAGTCGTATACTGGAATTTGAAAAAGAACTAGCCCAGAAACATTTTTGTAAAATTATTTTGTAATCGAGTGTCTGAGGAGAACGCTTTCATTTTTTTCATACTGTCGATAAGGTGGAAACAGGGTCCGCCCTCAGTCGGCTAAATTTTTAAAAACTAACGTGGCGCAACATAATTTTTAAAAGGCCACATAAGACACATTTGTGTTAAAACATTTTTAAGCCGTTCTAGCGGCTTCTAAAGAGAAGATTTTCAAAGTTTTCCAAATTATCCTAAAGTGAAAACAGGCTTCGCCCTCTATAGGCGATCTTATCAGGGACCAAAATGATTTGAAGAAATATGATAAAGGGCCACCTGAGGAACACTTCTGAAAATTATTTTGAATTCAGGTGGTTTCTGAGGAGATTTTCAAAGATTTTTTTATGGTTTCCATGACAACCAGAGATCTGTATGAATCATTTTCAGGGAATCTGATAAAGAACCTATTGAGGAACATCTCTGTGAAATTTGGTTAAACATTGGGCAGGGGGTTTAGGAAATGTCGTTTGAAGGAAAATGCTTGCGACGGACGACGACGGACTATCACCCATCCTGAGAGTTCATCCTTGAGCACTTCGTGCTCAGGTGAGCTTAAAAATTGAAGAAATGGATAAACAAGCTGTTCATTCTATCGCCAATACTAACTTGTACTACAGTCCTGAAAAGAGTTTTTTTTACTTTGTTTAAAAAATACATAAAAGTATTGATGACATGCCTTACAGGTGACGCAATTAAAAAAAAGCAAAACAGTATGTTAACACTTCATTTCTTCTGTCCACTTACATATTGCTGGACATATGGCAATGGTTTATTAAGACTTGGAATTTTACTCTCTACAGACTGAGTTCAAACAGAGGCCCATTTAAAAGCTCACCTTTCCCATTAAAAATCTTCTGTTGCTTGACAGCCTCCTACCGCAGCAAGATATATCACCCCGCCTGTTTAAAGACGCCAGTGAAGGGTCCGGTGATGGAGGGGGTGTCTCCGATGGTTTTTCATTTGGCGTAAAAGTCATGTCCATCTCGACAAACTCTCGGTCCTGGAAATTAAGCAAAGTGATTTTAAAGATGGTAATGGCTGCGACTAAAAGCTGATAAGAAACTGATTTTTTTTGGTAAAATAAATTCACAGAACATACAGCATTTCATAAAAGCTGTTCTTATCAATATAAGGCACGTCTAATAAATAGCAAAACATTCTGAAGAGATAAGACACAGTTCTATTAATTCAGCCTCTTATCTTAGATCAGAACTTTAGTTGAATATCTTTTAAACCCTAAATTACTATCATAGCAGAGTCTCCCAGAGTGAGAGGTTATTTACAAACTCCATTTAAAAGGCATTCGTTATAAGTGCAATCACAAGTTTCCTGTAAAACAATCAACAAAGCAAAAAATGTTTCAATTCCATTATACTGCGAGAGCAGTGTTTGCACTGGCTTGCAAAAGATACAGAAAGATGGAAAATCCCAAATAAATAATGCAGAAGCTAGTGGAGTTAGTTCAAATCTATCTAATTCTAATAAAGCTGAACGGCCTATATTTCCTTACTTTTTTTTAACTTTTTTTTGGACCTCAGAACAGACTATTTCGTGATGGAACTATTTAGTCCTTATAAATACAGGAAAGGTCAATAACAAACACAGTTGTCAGATAAAAGTATAAATGTTGAGTTCCGTTTTAGCCACTGGCTATCCATTTAGAACGTTTATCAGCTCGTATTTTGTAACGTCCTAAACGTTTGTAAGTCACTCGGAAGTGATATATTCCAATTTAAGTTCCGATCGATTACTATGAACTGTCTTTTACAATTTGCAAATAGAATTAGGTTCACAGTCAGTAGAAAAAAGTACTGTTACGATTTGCAAATAAAATTAGGTTCACAGTCAGTGCAAATAGAATTAGATTCAGCCAGTAGAAAAAAAGTACTGTTACAATTTGTAAATAGAATTAGGTTCACAGTCAGTAGAAAAAAGTACTGTTACAATTTGCAAATAGAATTAGGTTCACAGTCAGTAGAAAAAAAAGTATTGTTACAATTTGTACATAGAATTAGGTTCACAGTCAGTAGAACAAAGTACTGTTAAATTTGCAAATATAATTAGGTTCACAGTCAGTGCAAATAGAATTAGGTTCACAGTCAGTAGAAAAAAAAGTATTGTTACAATTTGTACATAGAATTAGGTTCACAGTCAGTAGAACAAAGTACTGTTAAATTTGCAAATATAATTAGGTTCACAGTCAGTGCAAATAGAATTAGGTTCACAGTCAGTAGAAAAAAGTACTGTTACAATTTGCAAATAGAATTAGGTTCACAGTCAGTAGAAAAAAGTACTTACCGTTGTGTGTTCTAAACAATTTAACAAATGATGATGTTGCATATTAAATTTATCCTGATCACAGTACACCTCACCAACATCCATGCCAGTCTCTTGAGCCAATGCAATCTCTTCGGCGCGTTTCTTGCTGTTCAAGAACGCTGCACCGCTCGCGTTCTTCGCCATCCGGATACGAGCTTGTCGGGCTTTCTGTAACGTTAAAAATAAAACTTATGTATCTGACATAGGTTTGTTCACAAACTATTTCAATGAAAAGTACACATAAACAAGTATTTGTCTCATCATAACAAGATTTTTACATCTACTGGACCATTAAAAAATAATTTACGCGTAAAGTAAAGCCTTTTTTAATCTACAGGTAGCTAAGTCTTTTTGTACCATAATAGAGTATCTAGATGTATCATGACATAGCCCATTAGTTATATACACTCAAATCTATATTTTTTATGAGCCTGAACTAGAGTTGTGAAATACTGTTCCCTTCCAAGACAGCATTTTTGAAAGAAAAAAATCTTTTGGAGTCGACAAGAGTTATATCTCTTTGATTACATATGACGTGCGACGGCCGACATCATAAAGAACAACCTGTATAGTAAAACGTTAATAGTTTGTTTTCAGTGTTTCTGAATGAGTTAAAACTCGAATGTGTCATGTGAATCATTAGCTGAGAGCGCATACAATGTTTTTTTTAAGATCAAAAACGTACTTCCTTGTTTTATTTTAATGATCCACCCGACTTAACGTCTAGTATTTCATTTTAGTAAACTGTTCTTTTCATGTCCATAGCATGAATCTTTGTTTCACTACAACCAATCATTATGCTTCGATATATAGTTAACGAAATTTTAAAAGTGCACTAAGCACAACAGTTTGACCTTTATCTCCTATGGCAAAAGTGTTGTGTTTTGTTTGAATTTATTTCTTCAGAAGATAGGGATACAATCTGGAGATAAGCGTAGTACCATCAAACATTTCTATAGAAATATCAAAGCTAAAGAAACCCCCTTCTGATGCATCTCTAATATCAGACATTACAAGTGCAACACCGAGCGATACAGAAACCGCTTGAAGGTATTGTCGGGCTTCACTCCTATTCGATCGAAAAGAAAGAAAAAACATCTTTATAAGGGTTTGGAGAACTTTTGACATTCCAAATGTAAAAGTGCATGAAAAAGGGTAGAAATGTACAGAACATCAGAATATTAAGTGAAAATGAATGACTGATATTTAATTTGATTTCCAAATTGAAGATTAATTGTGATTTATTTTTACGACGATCAGCTTGCCATTTTTGTTAAATTTGTTTTGAACTTTGAATGCTAGCCATTCCATTTCTGTCAAATCAAGTCCCATAAGCTCACTTTATGTGCCCCTAGTCAGCTAGCACAGTTTGATTGTATATTTTGGAACGTACATTGTATCACCTCTATTATAGTGCATTTGTACAACAACTTTGTGAAAGGAATTTCTCATTTACACCAAAGAAGCATGATCATAAAACGAGAAAAAGCAAAATAAAATTTAATTTCTTTTTTACGAAAACTGAATCGGTCTTTCTGTAGGAACGCATATAGTGATTCAAGCCATTCAAACAAAATATTCGAAACTTGATATATATAAGAAATGTGAATTTTGCTTTAAAAAGAAATGCTTTAAAATATTGACCAATCTAACGATTCAAGAAATCAGTCACTACTTCCGCTTTAGGACCTTTATTTATTCACGAGTTGTTTAGATCTATAGACCGTTCCAGGAATTAGTACCTCCATAATTACCTCCCTTGCGTCCGCCATTAAGGGACTGCAGATTGATGCAATTTTATAATGCGGGGCGTAGAAAACAAACACACCATTTTTATAGGTCATTAAATATAGAATGGAAAAGTACAAGCTGTAATTTCACCTCTAAATTTACCCTCATGAACTTCTCTATGTAGTTTATGTAATCAATAATTGATCCCTCTCTACAGTTAGTATGGATACAATATAGGGCCTGAAAAGCTCTAGTCTTGTCATAGGGTCTATATCAAGAAATTAGGCCAAAGGAGTTGATCCCTCTCTACAGTTTGTATGGATACATATAGGGCCTGAAAAGCTCTAGTCTTGTCATAGGGTCTATATGAAGATATAAGACCAAAGGAGTTGATCCCTCTCTACAGTTTGTATGGATAAAATATAGGGCCTGAAAAGCTCTAGTCTTGTCACAGGGTCTATATGAAGATATAAGACAAAAGGAGTTGACCCCTGTCTACAGTTTGTATGGATACATATAGGGCCTGAAAAACTCTAGTCCTGTCATAGGGTCTATATGAAGATATAAGACCAAAGGAGTTGATCCCTCTCTACAGTTTGTATGGATACATATAGGGCCTGAAAAACTCTAGTCCTGTCATAGGGTCTATATGAAGATATAAGACCAAAGGAGTTGATCCCTGTCTACAGTTTGTATGGATACATATAGGGCCTGAAAAACTCTAGTCCTGTCATAGGGTCTATATGAAGATATAAGACCAAAGGAGTTGATCCCTGTCTACAGTTTGTATGGATACAATATAGCGCCTGAAAAACTCTAGTCCTGTCACAGGGTCTTTATGAAGATATTAGACCAAAGGAGTTGATGCACTTCATAAACTACTCTTCAATGCATTTTTCATAAAGTATGCGACTAGACCTGTTCTACCATTCTTTATCGTTTTTATATATATTTCTCATTACTTACTAATTAAGCTACCCCATAATGTCATGTTCAAAAGACATAACCATTTTCTATATGCTCTATATGCTCTGAATCTATACAATTGTACTACAATTCATTCCAAATGTTAGGTGATTTTTTTTCTATTTTGAAGCTTTTTTTTATTCATGCCTTTATTTTTTAAATTTTATTTCATTTAAAATGTCTTCCTGTAATAAATATGAATAAATGAACACACGATTGAACTTCTTAGATTTTCTCTGTCTTTAAACCTATTTTTATAGGCTCTTGAAATTTATTTCGAATTTATCTAACAATTGTTTATTTGTGTTATTTTTCTTAAAGAAAGTTGGAAAGATGTCTTTAGATGTTTTAAGATGTCTGTATCTGAACATCCTTTTCATAATTCTGGTTTCTTAATTTTGCTAAGAGTTTTTTCTGTTTCAAATATTTGTGTCACCGTTCAAGGTTTATATTGATGAACATTCACACTGACCTTGTCAAAGAAGTATTTACTCATTCCTTTTTGGCCTCAGTTTAGCCCGACCTTGTATGTAAACCAAGTTTCTACGATATATCGTATACACGATTAATTGCATTTGCATCATTACCAGATGCAAGCACGAATATTTCATGGGTTTAGAACAGAAAAAAGCAAAGTTTGCAAAGTCTAAAATTCTAATAGAGCACGATCAATTCTGTTCAAAAGACAGAAGAACATAATGTATTTAGTGAAAATGAATGACTGATATTAATTCTGTTTACAATTCGAAGATTAATCGTGATTTGCTTTTTGCGGACACACGAATTGCCTAAAAGCAATTTGCAGTTTTCTTCTATTCTGTTAAAATCGATAGTGCCTTGTTTTAGGAGGAAAACGTGATTTAATATATGGCGCATTTTATCAGAACTGCCTCTATATTGTAACAAATGCCTTCTGGCTCTCAAGCAGAAACATTTTCTTCTTTCGTTTGACATTTGAACTTCTTCAATAACTTCTTTCCCGTGGTATCTAAACTTAAATCAATTTGTCTGTCGTCTGCCTGTCTTTTACACGTCGTGTAATAGATTTTCCCGATTAGCAAGGTCACTTAAAAAAAACCTCTTATGGCCTTTTAAGATTGCCCAAAGAAAGTTTTGTTTCGACAAGCTATTCTATTTACTCTGCATTGTTTCTGAGAAGAAATTATAAGAAAAACGAAGTGCAATCTTGTTTTTGCTTTTAATTTTGCTGTTGGTATTCTTCTATTTGAAATCTGAGATATATTAGGTAAGTCATATATAATATATATATTTTGATATTGAGGTTTGTCAATCTAATGTTAGTGATAATCCTCAAAATACGTTAAAGTATGAGACAAACCAATTGCTTTTTTGTGTTTGTCGCTAAAGTTTGTTTAATTCTCGTGGTATTTTGGTCGATATTATGCTAAATATAAATAAACATTCATTGACCTATCTTGTGTGTTTTCGCTAGACGGTTGGTTGATATTCATTATATATTTTGCTCAAGTTTGATATTCTGATAAATCGAATTAAACATTGACTTGTTTTCTTGTGCTTTTTATTTGACAGTTTGTTGATTTCAATAATTTATACAGCTATCGTTTGATATTCTGCTAGATCGAAAAAAGCATTGACTTATTTTCTTTTGCTTCTCTTTGACAGTTTCTTGATTTCAATATTTTAAGCTATTGTTAATTATTCCGCTTAATCGAAATAAACATTGACTTACCTTTTGTGCTTTTCGTTTGTCAGCCCGTTGATTTTGATGATATATTCTGCTAAAGTTTGAGACAATTACAGGTACAGGAAGCGCTATGACCAACACACCACTTAGAGAACACACACTGCCAACTATTTTGCCAGCTATAGTTTTTGGAACGATGTCACCATAACTGAAAATACATAGAATTTGTTCTTATAAAACAAGACTGATGCAAAGAAGAAAGAATGCAATCAGGATGATGCTTCACAATCGACGGCATCATTGACGCCGTCGATTTTTTTTCTGATTACAACAAAATAAAGATTAGGTGTTGTTAAACTAAACAACAACAACAACCAAGCTAATAATACGTGTACAAGTTCAAAGACCGCAAGAGAAGTTTTGTATATTTGATTTTATATTTCATTATTTTATCTGTATATTATCTTAGTATTGACTGTCTTGAAAATGTAGACAGTGGCTTTAACGCTTTTGAAGGTTCAAAGAGAGTTCAGAAATTGTAAGGTATTAATTATCTTAATGTCTTCATTATGTCAAATTTTAAGACTGTAGCTTTCCCTGTGTTTTTTCAATCAATTGATCATTGCATAAGAACACATTATAACACTTTATTCTACTAAATTATTAGCTCTGCTTTATTTAATCTATATTACAATGATAAAACGCACGCACGCACGCACGCACTTGCAACAAGATGCTGCAAAAAATACGTCTGAACGGTGTGTTCATTATTTTACGAATTACGTCGCACAGGATATTTTTAGACGATAGTCAATAGTTGCTAGGTTCTAATTTGGATGGTTACTGCGATACAAAGAGAGACCATACAATTCACGACCTTAATCAAGATACGTGGATAATTTGATTTTGTCTTTCCTGAAAATGTCGCAACAAATCCCAAAAAGACGATACCAGAGTGAAAAAAGAGAGCAATATTGGAGTTTGCACAGAACACAATGTTGACCAACAAGTCCGTATATAGACACCGATGAGGGTAATTATATTTACTTAGTTCACCAAATTAGCTGTATTTGCTGTAAAAAATGCTGGCCGGGAAAGTCCTCATTTAGAAACCGATGCTATAATTGTATTTACTAAGTAAGTAACTATCTGTGTTCGATAGAGCAGACGGTTTAATCAAGTTAAAGCGACTGACATCAACTTTTCCAGTTGTTTTTCCATTGTAAGCCAATCCACTCGGTGACAATTGCTCGCTTCCGACATTTCTTCTAACTTAGGTAATTGGCGTCTGAATTCTTAGTTAAACAGGATCGATAAAGGGCTGCTTTTATGTAACAGAAACTTTTGAAATAATGTTACACTATTATAACACTGTTATACAAAACATTGATAAGCGTAACCTCAATTAATGTAAAGAGCTGATATCGTGGTAACAAATTGTTTGAAATTAACATGTTACACAAATTCTTTCTTTCGTTCTTTCTTCCTGTTTTAAATTGTTGCGCCATACAACCGTTACACGTTTTCGACTGTTGTTACAATCTTTCAGTGCTTACAAAGAACTGTCATAAGGATATTGTACCTCATGACAATATTTAAAAAAAAATGTAAGCTTTTTTTTCAAAATAAGAAAATAAGCCACAGTTGTTTGTTTATAAACAGTTATTTTTTGTTTCAAAAATATGACATTTAGACAAATCAATAAGAAAGAAAACGTGTAAAATTTAAAGTGTGTACAAAATATTATGCACAAATACACAACTTAATGCACTTTAGAGACTTTGCATCACTGTAAATTTGCACGAAACAAAGTGAAAATTTCAATTGGAATTCGTGAAAATATTTGAGTTTTAGAACTTTCTTGAAGAAACTATGATGTTCTAAAAAAATGTAACAACAGTTTTCAAGAAGAGCAAACACGAGACAAAGTACGCGTTTACTAGTACACGATCATTTATCACTGTCAGAACATCAAAACACGTGATCAGGGTTAAGATGCAGCTTTCAGTAACCGATTATATAGAGGATATTTGTTTGTTTTTGTGGAAGATGAGAATTTATTTCATCGAGTGAACACCATATGTGATATTTTCACGAGTGGCGCAGCCACGAGTGAAAATATCAACATATGGTGTTCACGAGATGAAATAAATTCCCATCTTCCACTAAAAAACAAACAAATTTTCTTTTTATTTTATGCCAACACGTCAAAAATGGGTTTTTTTATGACATTTTTAATCAGGGCCTTCAATAAATTCCCCATGGTGAGCCCCAAATCAGTTAATGGGTACTTTGGTTACTCCGCACAAAAAAAAGTGCAGACAATCTCCAATACATATGATAACTTTACTTCTGCTGAAATAAACTAAATACACTTTCATCAAATAATATTTATTTTTGTCTACACAGTTTATCAATATTTATTGAATTTTGCCATACATACTTTAATTATAAAAGCGGATTAATACTCAATATTCAATAGTTCGGGCACAAACATGTATTATCAAAATGGTAATTAACTGATTCAAAACAGTGTATTATCACTTTTATCTCACTGATATTTCCCTATATTTCATTGGTAGGCATAAAATAAAACACCATTAGATATATGTCCTTGCTATGATTACTCCATTATATACCGTCTCCTCCCTCGTACTTCTTGACCTAATGGCATTATTTCTCAAACTTGAGCCAACATTATACTCTTAGAAATTTGTTTTGCAGAAATTAAAAATATGCGTATTTAAGACGCATGCCAGCGATACAGTGTGTACAGCCACAAAAAAAAAAATCCCTTCCTATTTATAAAAATATCTTTAACAGAATCAGGATCAGTAAAAGTGAGATAAGATCCAAGTACAAAATGCAACAACAAAAATAGGGCTTAAAAATCAAATTAATTATCAACATTGAGTAGAAACTGATCGATACACCGACACTGTTAGTATTTGTAACATCATTATTTTCACAACACCTGATGAAAATAGACCAATCGCTCAACTGTAAATCTAATAATACCCACTGAAACGTTTTAGTTTGAAACTTCAGTATATAGTGATTAAAAGTTCCAAGTATTCCTTGATATTCAAATATATGCTAGCTAAGTAGTGCTGGAAATTTCAAGTATTCTTTGATATTCTAATATATGTTAGTAGTGCCGGAAATTTCAAGTATTCCTTGATATTCTAGTATATGTTAGTAGTGCTGGTAATTTCCAGTATTCATTGATATTCTAGTATATGCTAGTAGTGCTGGAAATTTCAAGTATTCCTTGATATTCTAATATATGCTAGTAGTGCTGGAAATTTCAAGTATTCCTTGATATTCTAGTATATGCTAGTAGTGCTGGAAATTTCAATTATTCTTTGATATTATAATACATGCTACTGGTGTTGGAAATTTCAAGTATTCCTTGATATTCTAGTATATGCTAGTAGTGCTGGAAATTTCAAGTATTCTTTGATATTCTAATATATGTTAGTAGTGCTGGAAATTTCAAGTATTCCTTGATATTCTAATTTATGCTAGTGGTGCTGGAAATTTCAATTATTCTTTGATATTATAATATATGCTACTGGTGTTGGAAATTTCAAGTATTCCTTGATATCCTAATATATGCTAGTGCTGTTGGAAATTTCAAGTATTTTCTGATATTCTAATATATGCTATTAGTGTTTGAAATTTCAAGTATTCTTTGATATCCTTATATATGCTACTATTGGGGGAAGTTTCAAGTATTTATTGATAGCCTTACATGTATATATTCTAGAAGTGTTGGAAGATTTCAAGTATTCCTTGTTATTCTAGCATCTGCTAGTAGTGTTGGTATTTTTCAAGTTTTGGTTGATATTCTAGGAATATGGATTGTACGAAATTTTCAAGTATTCCTTATTATTCTAGGATTACGTTAGTAGTGTTGGATTTTTTCAAGTTTTCCTTGATTTTCTATGAGTATAAGAGAATTTTGGAAATTTTAAAGTATTCTTTGATATTCTTATATATGCTAGAAGTGTTGGAAATTTCAAGTATTCTTTGATATCGTTATTTATGCTTGTAGTGTTGGAAATTTCAAGTATTCTTTGATATCCAATTATATTATAGAAGTTTTCGAAATTTCAAATATTCTTTGATATCCAATCATATTCTAGAAGTGTTGGAAATTTCAAATATTCTTTGATATACTAATATGTGCTAGTAGTGTTTGAAATTTACAAGTTCTCCTTGATATCCTAGGATTACGTTAGTATTGTTGGAAGTTTTCAAGTATTCTTTGATATTCTAATTTATGTTAGTAGTGTTGGAAGTTTCAAATATTCTTTGATATTCTTATATATGCTAGAAGTGTTGGACGTTTTCAAGTATTCCTTGATATTCTACTATATATATCACAAATTGGCTTCCAAATTCCATTTACACTGACTGTCACTGAAATAATTAGTTTATAAAGAGGAATCGTAGAATTCTCATTATTTATTAATGTTGTATGAAATTGTTCTGTGGCAATATATTGGTTATAATAGGTAAAGCAATTACAAGCCGGCTGCTTGTGACAGGAGAACGATGCATCAGCAGAAAGTTTTTGTCTTGACGTATATAAATATGGAAACATTAAAAAGACACTAATCTTAATATTGCAGTTTACACCATCTTGTGAATTTATAGCGTTCTTACCAAAAAGATGATAAGCGAGCAATCAGTTTCGCGCAAAGTAGTCAAATAACAATAAAAAATGACGACTGTAATTATTTATAAGGATACCCAGAGGCAAAACTTGTATTTGGAAGGTTTTGTGTCTGTAAAGTATTTTTTTTTTGACAATTTCTATGTTCGCATGCTCCATAAACGGTAAAGTGAACAGCAACGGAACGTTTCAGCAATAAATATTTAGAATTATATTTCGTAACTGTATAGTCACTAAATTATTAAAGAGTACATTCATCATTGTCATCCAGATATCTGCGAGCCCCGGGTTGAGATCCAGTCAATATTCGACAATACTGACCATTCATATCAGGAACTGTGCACTTCATTTTTGACTACGACCTGGTTTCTTTGAAGTGCCGACTCTTACACAATCTGTCATTTGGACCGCTCTTTCAATTTCATAGTAAATTCATTCAATGAAACTTTAATATATTTTTCTATTTATTCATTATATTTCATTTAAATCGATAAATTACAAGTCACTGAGGCAGTCTTTAGCAAACACGCTAGATAATTTTCTTACTTTACATTTCATTATATGATAATTAAAACATGCTAAAACAGTTGATTTTATAATGCGACCAGAATATCCTGTACTATTTTTATTTGCTTTCATTCATTTTTTTTCTCATTTAATTAAATAATTGGAAACAATTGTTTTCTCTGTCTTATAACTTGCCTCTTTCAGCCCCTCCTATCTTTGTGACAAGAAGTATTAGTTTATATTTTCCCTGAATAAAAACTGTCACCGTCACTCTAATATATTTACGAATGTAGTAAGTGACAAACCATTTCTATTTTCAAAGGCAGAGTATTTATTAATTACTGTAAAACTTAAAAGAGAAGAAATGCTCCGGGGTACAATAGGAAAGTTTCTGCTGACTTTTTTCCGAATTAAGTTATGACGTAAGAGTGACGTAAGCGTGTAATAGTCCTAAAATCAGTTGCATTTCGGAAAAAAAGTTCCTTTACTTATATGGCTTTTTGTCGGACATTTAATACAGAGATGATCACATTTATAATTAGCAATAATGACAAAATAATCCAGACGTTGCTTTCGAATCGTATAGAAAATAATAACCATTGGAAATTGAGAAATCCAGACTATATATACAAAAACAGGAAATACCTTAGTTGCGTGTAATGACGTGGTTATAAAAATGCCTGCCGTTACTAAAACTGTAAAAAAAAATCCGAAGAAGCAACATTAGAAGTTCGAAAATGTTTGGCTACATTAATTCAATTTGAGAATGTTTTCACAAACCCTTAAAAAAATAAGGCTTCCTGTATTTGACCGAAATAAACAAATCGATTTCATATTTATCTGAAGTAGGAAACACAATATAGTATCATTTTAAGTAAACAATATATAATTGCACTTAAAGTAAACAAGATAAAATAACCTTGATCATTACATAGAAATAAAAAAATATTAACTACGCACAAAGTTAATAGCTGTAATTCACCATGTATTCAGTCGAGTGTCAAATTATATTCACTTAATGCACGTAACGTAATGATAAATGCACTGGTTTCAAAGTCCATGAATATTTTAACAGAAACCATTCAAGTTTTCGTTTCATCTACAACGCACTGAGTTAGTGTACCGTGACAAACAAAAAGGCTTTTAAAAAATCGCAGCGTATTCATGCGCGAGTGTATTAAATCTATAAGCCTGATGGTAACTATGACTCTGGCAATTCAAGCACCGGCGAAGCAAAGTAGCCTTTTCTCATAATAATTATTAGATTTCCAAATTCAAAAAATTGCCTCCCCACACGTTCCTTTTCAAGTTTCAATGTAAAGCACTTTTACAGGGGCGGAGGAGGGGGAGGACTCACTTGAAGGTCTATGGTCATGGTAGTGGTAGAAAAGGGGTCATAACACCAACGTCTGGGCATTACAATTAGACAATACTCATATTCTAGGTTGGTATACATTGAATATGCATCTATATATGTGTCTTGTTACAATCCAGTTTTACAAGCCTGCAAAACGACAAAATTTCGATATACTTTGAGACCTTCCACACCCACATACTTATGGCTACATCAGTCTTTTTTGTGGCAAAGTAATGACATTTCGACAACTGAGTTTGAAATATTGTAATTACATATAAAAGTGATACAACAGTTGCACTCTCGATGTTCATTTTGCCTATGAAATCATGTTTCTTTTTCTCTGGCAATTCGAGATTTTTTATTAATTTATTGAAAAATGTCATCTGTTAACAGAAAACATGACGATGTTTTGCATTTATTTAGAAAATGTTGATTGTTTTGTTTTTGCCACCAAATACGCACAGAACTTGATAACTTTTTATAAAAGTCTCTGAAACAAAAAAGGGCGCGTTCAAAAGAAATATTTCGAGTGTCAAATCAGTAATGAATGTTAACTCTCACGCAAAGTATGCTTAAGTGTGAAATAAAGTTTTCCAACGACTCATTTTCACGCCAAAAGGAATATCGCATTCCAGAGGTGTCCCGATTTTAATGGAAATAGTTTGTGAAAAACCAAAATCTTTGCAGCGTGTCAAGATCTTAATCCGTTTTGTCAATTTAGAAGTCACCTTACTTGCAATACTGGAGTCAAGGAAGGTATGCAATCAACCTAAGGAATAAAGAACAGCGTATCTCGAAACACCGCCTGTATTATAACATACGCATATACTGAAAATATGAGTTTTTACGACAGTCAGGGATTTTACTTCTTATCGTCTTTTGTAGTATATCCAGTGTCATTTTTGCTTAAAGATACAACTGTGATAAAATGGAACGAAACAATATTGATTTCTGCTCAAAGAGGTCTAACCTATAGACAGTACCTTATCTCAAACCCTGCTTAAGTATAAGAATGATCTTATAGAGACAGACAATTCACACATCATTTAAATAAGTTAATATTCGAAAACATATTGCTGGGAATACCGGTGCTAGGCACATACAATTTAAAATTTTCAAATATCACAGTTTCCTTTTCTACATATATCACTTTGTTTCTCGTAAATATTCCTTAACACCAAGAGACACTCTACTAATTAGTTTACAAGCAAGTATTGCACCGCTTCCATTATTTATTAATTATATATGAAATATTTCATGGCAATATAATGACTATAGGTAGCAACTACAACGTAATTGTTAGTGGCGAACAGCGACAAACAACAGAAATTAAAAGAAATATTTCAATAGCCAAACACGGTGTAAGAGTCAAACAGAGACTGGGTGAAGTTACGCTAATACAACCAGTCATAA
The DNA here is from genome assembly GCA_012932295.1 of Cyclina sinensis. NCBI lineage: Eukaryota > Metazoa > Mollusca > Bivalvia > Venerida > Veneridae > Cyclina > Cyclina sinensis. Next base: position 46,614,505 of record JAAONU010000013.1, read on the forward strand.
AGTAGTCTTCATAACGAATCGATCATAATAGCGACCCTACTGTGTTCTACATTTTACACTTATTTTTTGAAGTTGCTAATTTTCTTTAGATTATGAAATAATCAAAGTGGTCTTGATATCGGTAAGACGAGAAGTTTTCCTCTGTGATAGCAAAAGCACAATTTATAATATTTGACAAACGTGACGTCATGTGATACGTCGACTTCCGACAATCATCATCGGAAAAATAATAACTCTTCCAAGATAGAGGTATTTTGTTTTATTTGATAACACGAAGAAAACATGATTGTCTGAGGCAATACTAGTGTCAATAGTGCAGCATGTTTTATTTGAATTAAAACGGGATACCATATCAAGGGAAAAGAAGGAAATTTGTCTCTACTACAGCAGTCTTTTCAGCAGTCTAATTTAAAGATACGACAAATCAAGCAATGCAAAAACAAAAACAAAAAACAAACAAAAAGAAAAACAAGAACTGTCACTGTAAGATGACAATGCCCCCGAACTTGGTGCTTTGACCTTTGAACTGAGAACCAGTCATTCAGTGGTCAAGGTCAAATAAATATAGGTCAGTGGGAACGTCTTATCCAAAGTGGGTTGTGTCCAAGTATGAAGTAAATCCACTTACTAATAAGGAAGTTATGGGCAATGTTGAAGCTTTTGGACAATTGGATATTCAAGGTAAAGGTCATTCAGGGGTCAAGATCAAACAAATATAGGTCAGTGGAAAGGTCTTGTCCAAAGGGGTGCTGTGTCCAAGTATGAAGTAAATCCACTTACTAATAAAGAAGTTATTGCTAATGTTAAAGTTTTTGGACAATTGGATCTTCAAAGTAAAGGTCATTAAGGGGTCAAGGTCAAATAAATATAGGTCAGTGGAAAGGTCTTGTCCAAAGGGGTGTTGTATCCAAGTATGAAGTAAATCCACTTACTAATAAGAAAGTTATTGCCAATGTTAAAGTTTTCGGACGGACTGACGGACGGACGGACAGTTCAAAAACTATATGCCTCCCTTCGGGGGCATAAAAAACATGCCAGTATATAAATAACACACATCAGCGAGGGTGATAGAGGATACTGACAACCCGAAAAAACAATAACACCCGAGGCGACAGCCGAGGGTGTTGTTTTTTGAGGGGTGTCAATATCCTCTGTCACCCTCGCTGATGTGTGTTATTTATTTTATTATACCGAACCATACATGTGGTCATGTTATATATACCTTAGGACTGTTTTTCTTTGGTAACGAGTCGAATCAAACTCAGCTAAACGCTTACAGTCAATATATTCAATAAGCGCCTTTGACGTCATCAGACGCTTGAATTTTCTGCAGGGTGTGCAAAAAAAACCAATAACACCCGGAGGGTTATTGAAAAAAAATGTTACCCTCTGAGCTGATGCAAAATGTAACATTAGTTTTAAAAGCCCGATCGCCTATAAGAATTTAGTATTGGCAGTTTACGTGAGGTATAATAATGAAACTTGTTGTATTTTACTTGCTTTGAGTTCTTTCAAGAAGTATGTCTCTTCCATATCCGATACCTCTTTACACCAGCAGACACATTCGAAATTAGTACAAACTGTCATTTCTGTATTTCGTTTATATCCTGTAGATTGTTTTAAATATATTTATTTGCAGAGTATTGATTACTCTAAAACTTTGTATTGTATTCCAGAGTACCAAATGCTCCAGAAAAGAGATGCAAAGTGTCTGGTGACACCAGGGTGATATATTATAAAGTCATTAAGTTATGACGCAAGGGAAGAATAATATCTCTATCAGCGCAAAAATTAATCAATCTTAACAAATTTACATACTTAGCTTTAAGTCTGAAGGCTTTCGATACAATCAAAGTACCTAATTGTTTCGTTTAATTAACAATAAAGACAATCACATCGTTGTGTTTACATCTGTTGAGACACAATATAAGACCGTGGGTTCCTTTGACCAGGCAAACTGTTGTATTTATGATAATATTCGACACTTACTTAGTTGAGTCTTTGAATTAACGTGAACAAAAGGTTTGACTGACCATATTAACATAAACAAACTTGCTCAAACATATACTACGAAATATTTATCAAAAGTAGGAAAATAGCTTGAAAATGATTTAATGAAATTGTCTTTTAAGTCAGTGAAAATATTCTAAGGAATTTTTAAAACCTAAGGGGAAACGATGTTTATGTTATAAATACCAACAGCTTTTATGTACAGTATGTTACCTTTTGTATCAAACAAATTTTTTTCAAGGTAAAGTGACCTTAACTAAGACATAGAATTTCACGAGCACGGGCATTATCTTTGTTTCATTACAGCATACAAATCATTAACGAAATGCAAATGACGCAGTAAGACACAAAAGAGTTCATTATGCCTAAATATTTTATAAGTACTATTTGCGAGCAACGTGTTTCTTGACAAAGTTCACTTTTTGAAGGTGCAAGACTGCTGGGTTTATTTCCACTGTAAAACATATATGTGCTCGAGCAGAATAGATGAGCGAATCAAGTCTGTAGAGTCTATAACAGAAGCAACAGTAAGATAGACTACAGAGATTGCAATGATTCTTACAATACAGATCAAGTTTGAATTACTTTGACACTAGCATTGCAACATAAACAAACCGATCTTGATAAATCTAAAAAAAAGATGATGTTATACGTGTAACGCTTCTGTGATTATTACTTTCGACATTTTTCATCTTGTATAGCAGAATTATAGGATTTTACAAATGTTTCCTGTTTTGAATAAGTAGGCCTAAGCAAAATACCTTATGAATCCAAAACGATAGAATACGATTGTGATTTCAATGATGCAGAAAAAAGGTAAAATATCTTAAGAAAATTGACAGTTACTCACCAAAGCAAGACAGTGTTCAAGAGTATAGAATGTAGAAGAATTAGAGCTGTCACGTTCTTGTAAACAAGCCAGACAGCTTTGCCAATAAGAGTATCCATGGTTGCAAAATGGCGGTTTAAACTCGATATCAATTAACACCCCCTATGGCTAAATTTAATCATTTTGTGACATGGTAACTGTTTCTTCCGATACTCTTTTTACCCCTGGGTTGTTAGATTTTTTTCATGGTATTTCGCGACTAGATCCTGCTGAGAGTTTTCAATGCATTTATGGATGAATTGATATACTAATAAGACAGATGTTTATACATAAAACCATTCAGATAATATCAAATATTTCAAATGAATCTGCGGATGGTCAAAGATCTTATTGATAATAAAAAAGAATTCGTTCGATTCAAATGTTTTAATATTACTTTTTTTAAATTTCAAGATCAGAGAAATGCTGCTGCAAATAAAAATGCGAGCTGAAAATATCTGAATAGATTATTTTCTCCGTTCATTCTCACAATTTTCAGCTTTATGTCAAAAATCTTTCACTTTTTGCACGCTTAAACTGCATTTTCTTCAAAAGTGTTCGACTGGTTAAGATTCACTGTTTGCAATGGTTTCTGTTAAAATATCCACGCCATTGTCTGCAGTTTTGTTATGATCATTCCGTCATATAACATTATCATGTCCTGTGTTGGGATCTTGCAAATCCAGTATGTCTCATTTGTTGTAATAGATGTTATACTGGCTATATTGGTTGTCTTAAGTTTAGATCTAGCAACTTTCAGCATTTCTGCAAAGTTCTAAACGTGTTGTACTGGTTGTATTAAGTTTGGATCTAGCAACTTTCAGCATTTCTGCAAAGTTCTAAACGTGTTGTACTGGTTGTATTAGGTTTGGATCTAGCAACTTTCAGCATTTCTGCAAAGTTCTAAAACGTGTTGTACTGGTTGTATTAGGTTTGGATCTAGCAACTTTCAGCATTTCTGCAAAGTTCTAAACGTGTTGTACTGGTTGTATTAGGTTTGGATCTAGCAACTTTCAGCATTTCTGCAAAGTTCTAAAACGTGTTGTACTGGTTGTCTTAGGGTTGGATCTAGCAACTTTCAGCATTTCTGCAAAGTTCTAAACGTGTTGTACTGGTTGTCTTAGGTTTGGATCTAGCAACTTTCAGCATTTCTGCAAAATTCTAAACGTGTTGTACTGGTTGTCTTAGGTTTGGATCTAGCAACTTTCAGCATTTCTGCAAAGTTCTAAACGTGTTGTACTGGTTGTCTTAGGGTTGGATCTAGCACCTTTCAGCATTTCTGCAAAGTTCTAAAACGTGTTGTACTGGTTGTCTTAGGTTTGGATCAAGCAACTTTCAGCATTTCTGCAAAGTTCTAAAACGTGTTGTACTGATTGTCTTAGGTTTGGATCTAGCACCTTTCGGTATGTCTGCCAAGTTATAATAACTGTTGTACTGTCTTAGATATTTGGATCTAGCACCTTTCGGTAAGTCTGCTAGGCTGTAAAATATATTGTCTGGTTGTCTTGTGGTTGATTTTACAAATTTCAGAACGGTTCCCAAGGTTTTAACTGTATTGTACTTATTGTCCTGATTTTGGATCTTTTAACTTCCGGTATGTATCCCAGTTGTAAAATGTATTGTACTGGTTATCTTGTATTTAGATTAGCAACTTTCGGTACGTCTCTACAGTTATCGATCGCATTACTAGTTGCTTTTTTCAATGATAAGATATTTAACAATGCACCAACAACAGGCAGGATATTTACACTATTGGAAGAGTAAAAGTCCTGCTTCAATTAATCCTTTTTTAAATAAAAAGAGTTGCTTTTAATGCCTTGTTTCTGTTCACCTTAATCTTTTTTTTGCTCTAAAATTAAAAAAAATATCGGAATTTGACTTTTCCGTCATGTCAACCTGAGTAACTGTCAGAAATGAACTTACCAGTTAAAATAAATTGCCAGACTTTCTTCAAAGTTCGATTCTAAATAAATTAGTTCAATGCTATTAAAAACACACTGAAAGAACGACTCAAACACATTGCTGCTTGATGTAACACAACCTCCTTAATTAGCATGTTTTAACACAGCCGCCTGAATTAGCTTGTTTTTAACACCACCGCCTAAGTACGTTAACTTTTCTGGTAATTAGCTTGTAAGATGTTTCTTCGTTACTTATTTATTCTCGGAAACATTCCAACTGAAGGTGCACTATTTTTGTTTCAACTACAACAATTAATTATCAAACGTTATAAAGTTCTTTGAACATTCTGTAATTTTTACAAATCGGCGACATTATCTTAATGATTTAATGCAACAAATCACCATTTATCATGTGAAGGTATTACGTTATTCATAAATCCATTTAGATTACACAGCAGGAATATAATCTCAATTGCCAGAGAAAAAAGTTTCACGAGCTTGAGAGGAAACAGTGAGTTCGTCACAAGATAATTCAGACAGAGGGGGTCTTAAATGATATCGAATTTTAACTGTTATTTCACAGCTTTACTTCCTTTTCAGGCCAAATCTGTCTGGCTTTGTTTTTTTAACATGGCAGTACTACTTTTTGACGAAATAAAAAAGCACTATTGTTTAGAATATAAAGAAATAACCTTTCACTAAATAGTTTTTTTTCTTAGTACGAACATAGCCAACATATTAATCAGTAAAACATACATGTATGAGAAAAAACACAGACATTAGAATATGAAAATGCATAAACTGTTTCGTTTCTAGATGAATTACGTTGCTAACGGTTCACTGACTCAGTTGGTTGTAGGAGTTACGTAAATGGGAATGGTTTCTGCTAAAATATTCATGCACTAGGAGACTCGTACATTTATTATTGTGTTACATGCATTCTGTGAATAAAAGTTTGCTACTCAAATGAATAAATAATGAACAGAAGATATTGACTAGTTTTTCTTTATTTTCTAGGTCAGTATATCACACAAGTATACTTTTAGTGTAAACTGAATTTAAATAATTTGATTTCCTTTCAATAAAGAGAGCTTTGGCAAGAAATCATCTTTCGTTTTCATTATATTTTTTCTACATTTCTGAGACGTCAGATGATTAAATAATTCATTAACCATATCCCAACAGCTTATAGTTAAGTTTTCATTAGCGTTCAAAACTTCAAATTTGCTTAGACTGGGTGAAGTTTTACCGTCAGTGAGGCAAGTCGATATAATGTACGATTTTTGACAGAAATATTCAACCTTCCGTTATGTCTGTACAGATGTAAAATGTAGTGAAATTTTTATAAAACAGTTCATTACAGATGAAGGAAGTATTTTCAATCTACTGGAGATGTCTCGACTTTAAGTTGAATATATAATGACGTAACAAAGATTTAATTCCCGTCGTTATGCAAATGACAGGGTTTTTTTTAAGTAACGCGATGGTCTTGCGTCATTGCTGAACGATAATTTCTGAATGGTATATGGGCCTGGAGCATACGGAGACCTCGCTTCTGTACAGTGAAACATTAACTACTCTAGAAAGGTTTATAGTGATCAATACCACGTGTTCAAAACAGAAATAATTTGTCGCTTGCTATAGATACTTAAGAAAAAATAATTAAGAGACGATATATTAAAGTCATTATGCGAATTAGTACGGATGCCTGTTTCCATAAAGAAATTGAGTGTACACAAGACACAATTTGTGAGACAAAAATATACTGCTAAATTTACCATTCTTAAATCAGTAAATATGGTTAAGTGAAAAATGCTGATTGCTTAGACATACGATTTGAACCGCGTCAAAACTCAAAATCAAAGCGCTGAAAATACCTGATAAACAAATTATGCGCTTGTGCTTATTGCAGCAAAGATGTCATTTATATTCCACAAGGTCTTAACAAGCAAACTGTACTTGCAAAAGAATTGAACATTTTTATTTATACGGTAATGAATGCTTTTAAACATTTTAAAACTATGTATATTTGGTAAAATTTAACTTCTTCAGCAGGTTATGATTGAATTAGGAATATGAGAAATGTAAACACGACGCCAAGGTAGGAAAAACACTGCCTATCCTGGGCGAAGGTACATGCCACTTTTCTTAAGTTTTTATAAGACTTCCAGTATCCTGCCTTCTAATCCTTCTTTTAACCTCATAGTTAAGAGCTTACATTTCTCACTTCGACTCTGCTAGAAGCATTAATTCAAACATAATTGAGAATAAAACTGCAAAGTTAAACTATTTCAGTCAATACACAGCTGCAAAGAGAACAGTTAGACCGTTTGAATGTTATTAGTGCAATGTTTAAAAACACTGTAGGAACACATAATGTTTTCTTGATTTCTAAGAATACTGTTTTAGTCTGTGTACTGTGTCTAGATAGGGCTTGAAAACGCTGTTCGTTGTTTGTGACTCTTCTGTGAGGTAAAACAAAGCAAAACAAAACAAAACAACAACAACAACAAAACAACAGCAACAAAAAAACAAAATTAAACAAATTATAAAAAAGGGATTGACAAATATAATTGCTTCTACCTACAGACGTGAAGAAAGTAGAAGTCTACTTCGCAAAATGGACTGATTCCCGAACAAACACAACAATTTGCTATCTACTTTGCTCAAAGCTAGGACTGACGCCCTATAATAACAACACTAGACATATTATGCCTGCAGGTGAAATAAGGCTGCGAAATGATAGTTGAAATTCGATATAATTCAAAGCCCCCCCTCTGGCTGAATTAATCATTTTGTGACACAGTGACTATTTCTGCTAAATCTTGTATTTCTCTGGTAATTTGAGATTAGGTTCTTCCGGGTAATATCAATGTATGTACTGATTGTATAATATTTTAACAGGAAAGATGGTTATATATTGTACATGTACAAATTCATTTTAGTGAATTTTCTTTTAGTATGTCAAAACGGACCTTTACCTTTTTTTGTTGGATTTTATTTTTTTAACAGGAGAAAACAATATAAAAGGAGTTTCGAGCATATAGATAATAATCAGAAATAATGATTATAAACAAAAACTACGGGTAATAAAAGACTTCAAAGTACTGATGTTAATAATTTAAAAATCTACATTATTTATTTTTAGTATAAATATATTTTGATTAAATGAAAATTGGGACAAATAACTGCATAGCAAGATAAATCCAACCAGTTTATCGCTTGGTTATCAAAGACAGATTAAGGAAAAACAGAAAAAAGTTTAGAGTGTGGGAACAAAATATTTACTTTATTTTCTGCACAAATATCTGGAAACCATATGTTGATCGGAGTCTGTCACTTAAGCTTAGCTTCTAATTTTTTTAATCGATTCTATTTTGAATACCTCAGTATATTTTCATTACTTGTTTAAGATCTGTCTACAGGAAGTCTATCCAATACTCTACGGATTTCACCTGTTTAATGGAATGGTCGTAATAAAACGGAACGGGGTGGCTGACATTAGACGAAAAGGAACAAACTCAAAACAAAACAAATTAATGAAAAACGCAACGATCTAGAACTGTTTTTTTCAGCGTAACTTTTTTACCATTTGACTGTTTTGCCTAAGTAAAATTACGTAACAAAATTAATAACACTTATGTTCCGCTCCGTGTACAGCCATTCCAAATAAAAATAAGTTAATTCTTTATCATTTTAACATCTAAAAAGCCTAAAGTTCGAATGTAACTGTGCACAATGTAAGATACAAGGCGTTCAAAAGAATGTTTATTAAACATTCTTTATCTTAATCATTTATTTTATACATACGCATGTATTTATCATATCAACCCTTACAGTTTTATTTTCTTTTACCTCTGAAATAAAATTTTGCAATACATGGAACTTTTTTGATATAATTGAGTTATGGTTTGAACCATTGTCTGAAACTTTAACGCTAATTTAATGTTATTACACGAAACGCTTTACAGTAATGAGAATGACCGAATTGCTTAAATGGGATTGTCGTACGTCCAGAAAATAAAATATGATTCAGAAAGACACCTTGTGCGCAGATCGATGGCGGTGTCGGAGTATGGACGTGACTTCGAAAATAATCCCTTAACAAAACTAGCAAAGAAAATAAAAAAGAAAACAATATATATATATATATATATATATATATATATATATATATATATATATATATATATATATATATATATATATAAGATGAAATTACTCAAAAGAACATACCCTTAATTCAGTATAAAAATCAAATTTACTAATGTATTAATGAAATCCCATTACAAAGGACTGACTTGTCTCTGGCAATCCCTTTCCATATTTTGTTTTGCTTTGTTCTAAGAATGTACTAAACAAATACATGGCAAAATATGTGTCCTGGGAACATTATTAAAGATATATGCCATATTGTGCCATAAAATATGCAATATAATCATGCTTAATTCATGCCAGTCTAAAATGTCGTTGTATTACTGGAACACCACGTGACCTTCAAAACAATTCAATGTAAACAAGCCCATTTTAAAAGTTTCTGTAATTATCTACACTATTGACTGACTGAATGAATGACTTAATACAGTTCTTGGAATAATGAATGAAAGAATGAATCTTGATGATTTTTTATTTACCAGGACGTGATTGTAGCTTCGTTCGCTGTTACCAGATTGGTTGTGTCACGCTAGTGTTTTGACAGGGGCGCCTGACTTATAGCAAAAAACACGCCATAATATTATTACGGCACCGTGAAGGCAGAAAAGATCACAGAGAAATGGAATAGTGGAAAGGATTAATCGAACAAATCGGACATTTTCCGTTTCATATAATCGTCACAATAAGTAAATGACACTAGGTCAAAAATATTTATACAGGTCGATAATTTGTAACTTAGTTTTGGTCTAGAAAAAAGTGGTCACGAAATGAAGGTGAGGTAGTGTAAGAAAACAAAATAACATACAATGTCAGATTTTGTGTGTTTATCTTCCACTTTAAGCCATTGTATTTTTTTCGTAATTACATAATTACGTATTTCTTGTATTTACCAAATAGACTGTATATGATCATATTTAGCGTAAAAATACATAATACCACAATACTAAATAGGTGACAAATTCTGAAAAAAATCTGTTTATTGTTTCAATGCTAATTTTGATATGTATAACAAACCATTTCAGAAAAGAAATGAATTCAAAAAGTGTCCGCTCTTTTTCCAAAGTACCGTTTATAAACTATTAATATGGAGGGACTGCTACTTACAATTAATACCTCGCAAAACATTTGCAATACTCTAATGTTCTCTCTGACGTTTATGGGTCCCCAAAGACACCGTGATGAACTTATAGATCGTCCTGTGCTCTTTTTTCCCTCTTTCTCTCCGCGCAATCAATATGATCGTTACTTTGGAAATGTGAGTTTATCTAACGACCTCATTCAACGTAAAAAAAAGCATTAGCTTCTTGACAAATGATAGATTTCATGAACAAAAAAAACATGGTATACGTCCTATATAGGGAATACATAGCTTTTTCATCTGCAGTGTCACCGCATTTCAATGTGGTATTGAAAATTACATCGAAGCGGGTGACACAAGAGTAGCACTTGAGCTAGCTTACAAGGCCAATATGACACTCGCTTATGAGTCACTACTGTCTTAGTGATAAATATTTTTCACTAAAAATTGCTCAGAATTCATGATGATTTGGTAAAATGACGGAATGTTTTAGTATAAACCCAAATATGTCTTCTAAAAGTCTTGGACCTACAACTTCCGTATTTGTCTATTTATCAGAAAGTTAATTATTTTTAAGAAAGTAATATTCTGCTGAGATAAAGATTTTGTTAATTTACAAAGTACTACCATAACAGCGTTGTACTATTCTGGGATAACAAACCGTGCCGTTGCAGTCTCCGTGTCTAAATATAACTGGGTCAAAACACCGCTCAATGTGTTATATTTCAACGTTCATGGACATGACACTAAACGCCAGATTTTAATGCCCTGACATGTAGTTTATGGTCATTTCATTTTCCTGGACATTTTATGGAACGTGGTGTTATAAAAAGATCATACGAAAATAATAAAAACCCTCCAAGAGCAACAACTCATTTGACATGAGTGCTATTAACCCCAAAACAAAAGTTCGTATATTTTTGTTGGGCAAGATACAGGAAGAGATGAATGACAATAAACAAGAACAAACTTAAAAGAACTTGTTTTACAATCAACAAAATGCATTGCTCCTCGAATTGTCTTTAGTGGATCAGACGTTTAACTGAGGATCCATGTTTCGGTTCTATACATTGGGCATATTAAGGAACGGGTTATGTCTTTGGAATGGGATATCATTTATATCTTGCATTAACTCCTCTAGAAGGGTGGTGTCGGACATATGAACAACCTGTACTGATGATAAATAAACTTGAAGTAAATAGAAAGATATAGTCACACTCATCTTACTGTCACTGGGTCTGAGTGCTTGTCAGAAATTGTAACTTTTATTAACAGACATATTTTGCTTTCATTGCACTCGTGTAGGTAAGATGGCCATGTGTTTGCAAGGCACAGCCATGCTACAGAGGTGACGATACAGGTAAATGGCAAAAATTTAACACAGTATTAATTGAAAGCTGCCCTTATCAAATCGAGGTTGTGCACGTTAAATAAACATGTTGCGTAGATGATTTGATAAAAATTCAGAAGCCATAACGCCACCTAAGTAAATTAGTTTACATAGCCTAGGTGCACTAATAATTACAGTGTATTAATATCTGCTACAGAGTACATTAAAAAAAACAATCGCAGCATTAACAAAGAGAATTTAACTGTTTTTGTAACAACAACAACAGCAGCAACAGCAACAGCAACAAAGCATAACTTATCCTTCATGTAAAAGCATACGTGAATCTTTAAACTACATTTATATAAAACAAGACGAAAAGAAAAAAAAAGAACTCACCACCCACCCCACCCCCCCCCCCAAAAAAAAAAAAATACAAAAAAAAACAACAACAAAAAAACAGCAACAACAGAAAAGAAATGTGTCCCTCTAAAGGCAAGGTCCAGTTTTACTTACAATAACACTAAAACGACACGATTTTCGAATGTGTTAGAACCATCCTTCTGACGTATATTCCTATTATCGAAACAGCTTACTACAACCTCATATCTACAAAGCTGCAAGAAACACCAGCGGTTTCACTAACTGGATGATACATTAAATAAATGCAAATTAGCTGCTGTCACGTGGGTAGTCACGAGACCCTGGGCACATTACAAACATAACATATAACAAATGTTCAATGTCTGTTATATATTTAGTTGCTTGTTAGAAGAATGAATATATATATGTAAATTCATTTATTTAAGTATATTTCACTTTTAACTTCACTTCGTAAACTGTAGGTATTCTGACCACGCAGGTAACAGTTTAAGACCCATCGAATTTTCTTGCGTGTCTATACTGTAACAATGATTCTTTTATGTTTTTAAATAACATTTTATTTAAGTGCTTGAGACAACATACCTTTAAAAGGTGTAGGTTATAATTAACGACAAATGTTCCGACTAAAAAGTTACATTCTTTGTTTTTTATATGATGAATTTAAACAAATTCGTCAAGTTTAAAGAAACATTTATCAACAAGAAATACATGTAAATAAAACCGAAAATAATGAAGTAGCTCTGAGCATTCTGAAGCGAATAATGGAAAGAGTATACAAAATATTATACATTTTTTCTAATTTAATAAATCTAATTGTCCTGTCCGAAATACCAACACGTGCCATACTATCCATAAATTTGTGAATAAGCAGCTTTTAGATTAAATATTTTACAAAACGTTTCGGTATAACATTGAAGGGGGTGTTTATTTTTCTATTACTGTAATTCAGAAACTTTCAGTTAAAACCAGTTGTGATGTTCGAAAGTGTGAACGCTTTAGATATAACGGAAATACAGAGGTGTGAACGGTTAAGAAATAACCGAGATACAATTATGTGAACGCTTTAGATATAACAGAAATACAGAGGTGTGAACGGTAAAGAAATAACCGAGATACAAATGTGTGAACGCTTTAGATATAACGGAAATACAGCGGTGTGAACCGTAAAGAAATAACCGAGATAAAAAATGTGTGAACGCTTTAGATATAACGGAAATACAGAGGTGTGAACGGTTAAGAAATAACCAAGATGCAAATATGTGAACGCTTTAGATATAAAGGAAATACATTAGTGTGAACGGTTTAGATATAACCGAATTACGAAAGTGTTATTAAGATATAATCAAGTTACAAAAGTATGAACGGAGTTACAAAAGTGTGAACGGTTAAGCTATAACCGAGATACTTTAGTGTGAACGCTTTCATAAATAACAGAGGGACATTGACAGCTTTCACAGTAATCGTGTCTTCTAATGTTCTCCAAACAGAGTGACTAATACCTTGTTTATAACTCTGTATACTGCCCTGAGCTGTACCAAATATCGAGCCTTCTTGTTTCAATAAATAATGATACAGGATATAAAATGTAAAAAATAAATATTTGCTGGTGGAATAGTAAATTATAGAGATGTTCTCGTTAAATATTTAATGTAGCTCTAGTGTCTATTTTTAGCTCCTCTTGTAAATGTCGCAGTCTGTTTGTGCAAATGTAGATTTGTATTTGTATTGAAACGGAAGATAATATTCCTTAGAGAAAACATATGGTTAATTTGATAATAACAGAGGAGAACATCCGAAAATCAGGCTATGTGTATATTGAGGTTTTTAATCGTCGGTACCAACTGCCAATATCACCTGCAGAGTTAAGATACTTCAGGTTGTTGTTGTTGTTGCTGAGTGTTTAGGACTGTGAAAAATATGTGAATTTAACACAAAAACTTAACACATCTTTCTAATCTGTAATGCTGGTTAGGGCCAAAAATGTCTTTATTTACGGAAATATACACTATATTTGCCTACAAAAGATTTTGAGTTTATATTCCCATAAAAGTAAACTGTCTACGCTTATAACGATTTAACTCAAAATATAATAATTTCTGAAAAAGATTTTCAAAGATTAAATATTTTACACAAATAAGATCTCCGGGGCAGGCCCAATTTTGACCTCGAGGGGCATAATATGAACAAACTTGGCAGACGTCTACGAGACAGTGCAACTTCAAAATACCTAAGCTTTAAGGCATACAGTTTCAGACAGAAACTGTTTAAGTCTTCATTTTATAAGTCTACTTAAAATTAAATGACCCTCGGGACAGAGCCATCTATGATCCCAGGGGCGTAATTCGAACAATCTTGATAGAGTACCTCTAGATGATGCTTCGTGCAAAATATGTAAGGTTTCAGACGAGTACATTTTTAGGTCTTCTCGTATAACCCTAGGTAAACCACGTGATCCTCGGGGCAGGGCCATTTATGACTACAGAAGTAAAATTGATCAAGCTTGATAGAGGACCTCTAGGTGAACCTCTATCCCAAATGTCTAAGTCTTAGACCTTAAAATTTGAAAAAAAAGGTTTTCAAATCTTTTTTTTATGAGTTCTTGATGGAATTCAATTCTTTGAACAACTTCGGGTGAGCTTTGTGCAAGCAACATCCCTTCTAAGTTTTACCAACTTTATCCGTTGGATAACTTAATCAAGTAAATGATAAGAATATGCCTAATTTGAAATCACTTAAGAAATAATACTATTGAATTAGATTTAAAAAAAAAAACTTTCACCAAAGCATAAAAAAATCGCAACAAAAAGCACCAACCTGCTTTTGTCTTCACACAGAATGATTTTAAATAGGCATTAATTGGCAATGGTTCGCTACGGTACATGTGACCTAAATAACTTTCAGAAGTCTTGCAAATGGTCCATACTAGTGAAATCCTCTTATTACCTAGGCTTTAATAAATTAGGAAATTAAAAACATATACCAGTGTACCGTACAAGTCGGGGAAAACTTCGACCCCCAAACCTCCCACAGACATTCAAAGCGATACAAACGCAGAAAACTGGGTAAGTATATGATGATTGATTACGTGATGGCAATGAATCTCGTATTTGTATCGTTTGCGAAATGCCGATGTTAATAACGCGAAATCTACGATGATTGATTATTATCTAGTCAAGATAATGTGTGATAATTACCGCCGATTCTGTGCATTATATTTTTCTATATTTAAGACGTCCATAAGCGCGTAAGCAGCCCGCTTTATCGATTGATGGTTCCAGATTCTCCTGAGATAATGTCCTGTCTGAGAGAACATTCAATACAAATAGGAACTTGTTCGTTTCAATAACCATACATTTCCAAAGGATTGCCGACAGTTGTCAGGGATCTTCGTAATCCATGTTTTTGACAATTAAATACACATTCTACGCTCATATTCTCATTCTGTTGTGTTCAGTTATTAATTTTACATTGAGCGTCTCTCATTGGTTGCTTGCCTGATAAAATATTCTTTTTGTTCATTCGTTCGTTGGTTATTCACTTCGTGTTTCCCTCCTTCCTTCCTTGACTGATTGACTGATTAATTAATTCATTCATTCATTCTCTTCGACCATCATTCATGTTGTTCTTCCTTTCGTTCAATCATTCTTCTTTCGTTTATTTGCCCTCTCAATTTTTCGGAATCAGATACTAGTAACCTTTACGTCACGTGATCAAAACGTTCAACAGGAATTTTAGTAACCTTGACATTAATGTTTTGATAGCATTGGTATTTTGATAAAATGGTTTTACAAGTGTAGTGACTGGCAGGCCGCGAGTCGGAATTTTGACGCCGTTCCTCATTATAAATCTAATGTATTTGCTGGGCAATGTTTTATATACTTCAGCTTGCTGTTGTGATACCACATATTTCTTGGTGACAAAATTTCCTAATTGGACAAACTGGCAGCAAAACGTACTTATTATCAAAAACCTAGTTTCAGGACTTATAATTATAAGCCTCAGTGGGTGATCTGCCCAAAGAATAATTAGCCCCGTCCATTTTGTTAATTTCAACTAAGCTATAAGTGCAAAAAAGAGCAGGTTTAGTTTCTGTAATTTTCTCCTTTTGTATTAAAAGTGCACATGTATAAATGTAAAAAACATTTACAGTTCTATTAAAAGGCCACGGAGTGTTTAAGTCAGGGACCTTATTGGTTTATTTGTACTCAATGCGATAAGATGTACATTTTAACATATTGTCCCAAAAAGTTGTTTATTCTATGATTGCGTCATTAAGTGCAAATTGCAGCACTTAAGGTGACGAAATGTAAACACCAGGTAACAAAACAATATGTTACATACTAATGCGTTTTACAACGGTACTTAATGCCAGCCATGAGAAACTACCTGTTACATGATGCAGAATGCAAAAATGTATTTGGCACTATGCAACAATTAGTATTCTGCTAAGAAAAAGTTCTCGTATGCAGTCAGGTGAATTATTTTCCATATAAACTCCTCGATTTATCAATAGCCATCTCCAATTTATTTCCAGAAATGGTCTTGCATTTACAATTTGGATGGTTCCATTTAGAATTTAAAGGTGTTATCATTTGAATTTTATTGACAGTGCAGATCATTGGCTGACTAAGAAAATCCGCCCATTTTACTGGATATGAGAGTGACTTATCGGTCAAAAACACTTCTCTGTTGACCATTTGGCGACAAGGTGTCTTAAAAGCGTTTAGCTCCCGGAAACGTTTCCTGTTTATAAGGCTTCTTATGTTTATTCAGAAATTAATGTTAGTGAACAAAGTGACCTTTATCGATTTGCACTGATGTGTATCCTTAGAAAAGTCAAATAGTTTGGATTTTTTCATTAAAATAGTTTTACTCCCATTGAGTATAGCTTAAAACGGTAAAAATCTGTTATCTCTTGCCCAGTCCTAAATTAAATTAAATATTCAACAACTATACTGAAACGTATCTTGCCATTTATATATCTCTTGAAAATGAAAGTGATCTTTTTTTTAAAAACTTGTGTACAATTTCTGAACATCCACCGTGTTTTCGGCCATACATCTTGGACATTTTGAACACAGATGTTTCTTTAAGTGAAATAATAACCCCATATGGTCTGTTGTTTTAGTATGAACATCCAAATTATAGAAACAGTAAGATATTTGTTCTACTCTCCTGGTCTAAGGTTAATACAGTATGAACTAAACCTCTTTTTTCACTTATATGCCTACAATGTTTACGTTGACATATTGTTTCACAGACAAAGAAGCGCGTGAAGATTATCTCCTATGCGATGTTAGATTAACAAGAGCAAGTTAAATACACTTTATACAATAATAAATGGCATAGCACTGTTCCGCTGCCAGATGTAACATTGTTATGACGTCATTGATTTATTTGGCATACCTCTGTTACAAAGGTGTAGAGTTCATGCAGTGTTCTCAAGATAATAGCAAAGATGAGATACATTTGTCGGCTGATTCCCGATGAAACAGAAAAGATAAACGAAAATAGTTACCGAAATAACATGCTTAATATGCAGGTTAAATTATTTTTTTCACTGATATAAGCAACATGTGATGTTAAAGGGTTAGGTTTACATATCTAACATAAACACGTGACATAAATAGAACTGGCGTTTAAATAAATACGCGAGCGAATAAATCTTCTTGTTATGTAATTGATACAGAAGTGAAAAACATTGATGATAAACTCTGAGGTAATGAATTCCAAAGTTATAAATACAGAGACCTTATGTTTCCTGATTTCCTGAAGGACCAACAAACATGTGGGTTTTGTCATTTTAAAAGTTTTTTTTCTTGCATTTGTACTCAGTAGACCCATTTGCCTGCTGCAAAAAGAAAATTAAATTTCGGTAGGTGTTTTGCTTGTGGTAGACTTGACATTTATTAGCAAACATTGGGACCTGAAATAACCGATATCGATTTTAACATCATGTCGAAGTGAAATTGAAGGAAGTAGCGCTTTAAAACAGAACGTTTTTATTCTGTAAAAGAGGGTTGGTCATTTTGTTCTCTGTGAAAAAAGTACAGTATCACGAACAACTAGGGTGTATGGGGTGGGAGAAAAGGCTGGGGGGTGGGAGGGCAAAACAAATATAGCTGGGGGCTAGTGGAGGATTTAAAAGGAACTTAACAGTAGTTCGACCAAGACATGACTTTGATCAAAATCATCACAACGATCTATTTGAAGAGAATAAAAAGAAAAAAAAAAGAAAAAAATCAATGAATAAAAAAATGAAGCAAAGGTAATATGTTAATACAGCCCAAAAAAAAAAACAACGCAAAAAATAACGATTAGAAGAATTTTGAACAAAATATATACTCGTAAAACATTCTTTAGCGTCTAGTTATTTGTGTTCCTGAAAGGTGGCGGAAAAAATAAAATATACTCTTTTCCGAGGTAGCTGTAACAATGTTTGGAAAGTTTTGTACAATCCTTTTTTAACAGCTTGTTTCCCCTGAAATATCTCGCAAAACTTAACTTATCAGAAATAAAAGAATGAATTTACGATGGAACGACCATAGACAGTGAAACTTATCATCGATTTTCAAGACTGAAACATTAAAAAAAATCGGCGAAATGTCACAGTCTTACGTCGATGAGAATTTTTCAAGTCTAATACATCTTTCTCACCATAGCTAGAATTTGTTCCGTAAAGCAATATGTTTTAGTTCCGAATGATGGATGGACATTCCGCAGCATTATCACGAGAGAACATATTCTGTGAACTTAATTAATTTCGCAATGATACTGACTAATACATAATTGTCGTTTTCCATATTGTTGTCCCCTTTTTCATGGCAGAATGTACGCCGTTAAACTAAAGGATAAAAGAGGCATTAGTTTGTAAAGAGATGCTTTCTCGTGTATGTAATGTGATTGGATTAATCATAAACGCCGGGAAATCATATTGAGTCTTTATGTGCTAAACTCCAGGAAAGAATCCGTGTGATAAATAGATATATAGTACAAAATTTATCATTTTATTATTTATGTTTTTTTTTTTACATGATACCACTTCAAGTTTGTTTCGGTAATAAGGAGACTCGGGGATATAACCTCAACTGCTTTCAATGAAATAACATATATGAAAAAAGAAAGCATTCATATGTGTATAAAAAGGGAAAAGGCATATATCCGAAACCTATTAAAGAATTTGTAACTATCTTAAATCATTTTCCGCAAGAGTGTTATAGCATTTTAAAGATTATTATTACAGTCAACAAAAGGAAGAGTAGTAAAATATGTTTATTACAGGTGCAGTGGGTTAAAAAGAACTAAATTTATGAGTACTTCAGCCGCATTGGGTTGAAAAAGAACTAAATAATATGTGTAGTAGGGTTAAAATGAACTTAAAATGTGTGTATAACTGCTGCAATAGGTTAAAGAGAACTAAACAACATGTGTATTTCAACTGCAGTGGCTTAAAAAGAACTAAAAATGTGTATTTCAACTGCAGTGGGTTAAAAAGAACCTTAAATATGTGCATTATAGCGCATTCGGTTTAAAAAATAACACTTTGTAAACAGAAATTGCTCTTTTTGTTGGGGGGGGGGGGGGGTTGCGGGGGCGGGGGGGGGGGAGGTTGCATTTAACATACCGGTACTTGCCTTATTGTTATTTTTCATGGGCTGTTAGTTTAAATTGTCTTTAAAAGTCTTCTACATGGTCGGTTTTTGTGGTAGCATGAACAACGAACGCCCAACTGGGTCAACATATGGTTCTGAATGACCATTAGGCCTTAAAAATAGAAATTTGCTTTTAACTTGATGAAAATATAGAACTATATGTTTAAGAGAATCACTTACTTCCAACGGATAACCATTTTAATAATGTAATGCTTTCATTCTCTCCAAATCTCCTATCAAATATTTAAATTTCAGAGCATTTAAAGTGTTTCATATAACAAAACTGATATACTCTAAGGCTGTCATTCATCATAGAAAATGTAGTTATGAAGAGTTGCACCATTTGGCCTGTGTTTCAGCTTTTAACTGCATTTCGATCATATATCAGTTCTGACAGTTACAAATATCGATGAAATGCGTCATAAAAACCCGCACTCGAGACTGAGTGCTCCCTCGAGATAGGAAGCCTATAAATACACACATTTCTGTTTCAAGTCCGTGCTGACTTTATATAGCAAATGTTAAAGCATATTTTCGAACCGTTAGTTGGAAACTCTGTAAATTTCTCTTTGAAAGCGTGAAAAACAAAAACAGCCAAAGTGTTACTTGATACAGAAACAGATAAAACATACATGTATAACTTCTGATTTGAAGCAGTTCTCTTTTGTCTAAAATCAGCCATAAACGTTAAAAAATCTCAGTTATAATAGTCAAGTATTTATTTATGCACTCTTAAATTTTCCCTACATTATATATTGTTCAGTGTGCACGTGTCTCCAACTCATTATTACTTCTATATAAGGATCAAATCGCAGTCCAGAAATAATCTAAGAACAATTCATAAACAATCCTAGAACTCCAATATTGAAACTCATGCAGCAAACACCATTTTATATTCTATCTTCTATTTATTCTATATATGCAACAATTCTATTTTAAGGACCAATTTATAGCAATACGAGAAGCCCATTTTTTTTTTTTTTTTTTTTTTTTTTTGGGGGGGGGGGTATATATTTAAAGCTTGTCATTCTATATATATGTTCCACATATACAATACAATATTCAGTTTAAGACAGAAACGTAACAGAATTGGTACAACCAAACTTAAGACTAAGTTTTTCATACGTATATGCGTATATACGTATAAACAAAGTCTAATAATTTGACATGAAAAAGTGACTTTAAAATTCTCTAGGCTTACATATATATATATAACAATTTTCACTTTATTATCAAATATAAGTTCGTACCACACAATATAACGTCATCAACCAGAGACGTGGCATTGGCAAATATAAAACAACGTTGAACAGAGGGTTAACTTAATCAAAGGCAAACTACAAAAGAATTATTACTTTAGAGATTAATTACGTAGGAAGAAATGCTGAAATATTTAGAAAAAAACTAAACAATATACTACTTCGTATATGTAAACTTTTGCATTTTAGACGTAGTTTATAGATTTTTTTTTTCATTTTTGAGGTTTAAAACACGCTATGACATAAACAATTCCAAGAAAGATAGCTGCTGCATTTGATAGAACGCTTAAACATACAATACAAATGACCTGAATGAGAAACATCTAACCAAGTATTGTCCAATCGGTATAAATAATAACATGATGAAAAAAATCAAGAAAACTTTCGAAAAACAACACTTCGCACAGCGAAAACTAATACATGTATATAACACTGGCACTGAAGTCTAACTGAGTAGAGTTTGACATGCCATTTATTCCTAACGTCTATATATCACTTCAACCGCATACAGAATTTAAACGTAGAAATCAATAGAAGTTCTATAAATAATACGCATAGAAATAATTCCGTTGCTATGAAACTTCAAAGTTTTCTATTTTCTTGGAAAATAACCCATGCTTTTAAAAAAGAAAAATACTCAGACACATAAAGGAAATTCTCAGAGTCGTTAGTACTTTTTTATATTGACTTCGGTTTCGTAGCTATTTTTCCTACTCCATGGAAACGGTAACGTTGTAAGCACGAACGTTATGGCGCAACATAGCAACCAAATTTCCACATTATGTCATAATAAAACAACTATGATAAAATGATAAGATATGATTGTATGATAAGAATAGCATAAACATAGGCTGGTTCTTGTTTAATTTCCCTTTTGCATGATAACATGTCTGTTCTTAATGTTTGTATGTCCTTTCTGAGGAATTACATTTAAAAAGATCATCCTACAGATAACACAACTCAACATTTCTCGTAAAGTGACATTTCTTGTAACGTAAAATTTTCCAAAGCGTAACATTTCTCATAACTGGCTTTACATTTCTTGTAGTGAAGAACTTAAAGTGTATTTTCATTTCCCGTGGAATAACGTTTCACGCGGGAAAACATTTCACATGGCGTAACATTTCACGTGACGTAACATTTTATCTGCTGATACATTTCACGTGGCGTAACAATTCACGTGGAATAACATTTCGTCTGGTGATACATTTCACTTCATCAGGTGGTACATTTCACGCGGGGTAACATTGCATGGAGCATTTCTCCTTTCAGATATTTCCTCTGAGGTAATATTCCAACAGTATACTAGAATTCTTAGCGCCTAGATTTTTTCTGTTTGACTTTTCTTGTGACGGCATCTTCGTGACGTG
The DNA here is from genome assembly GCA_012932295.1 of Cyclina sinensis. Classification (NCBI taxonomy): domain Eukaryota; kingdom Metazoa; phylum Mollusca; class Bivalvia; order Venerida; family Veneridae; genus Cyclina; species Cyclina sinensis. Next base: position 46,636,509 of record JAAONU010000013.1, read on the forward strand.
GCGTTCCTTCTAGCTAAACTTTGATTTTCTAGTGTCCTAAAAATCTATCAGGTAACAGTCTCTCAGCGCAGCATTTCTATTAGTGTAATATTTCTTGTAAGTAAATTGTCAGATTAATGTTAATTTACCAGCATGGATTTACTTGAGATTTAATAAGCCTGTTTCGTGTTACGTCGGTTATTTATAATCTCCTTAAATCATTTGTATACGAAGGATAACCAGATGTTGTTACCATTATTGCAAGACCGTTTAACGACTCATTTGTTGGCAAGTGGTTGTTCTAGATGAGTTAGACTTTGATAAGATCTACAGGTAAACACATTAGTAATGAGATAACTTCATAATATATTTTATTGTACCCTACTGTAAAGCCCATCGTCTAGCACGCAAACAAGAATATTTTGGCACTCATCGAACCTACAATATCTGACCAATATCTAAGAAATGTGATATACTGATAGCTGAGTAAGCCGAGACAAATTATGTTTTATCCGCTGTCAAGGTGTGAATCAAGTGCAGTACCACCTTTTTACGTATAAATACGTTGAAAACAACCGATTTGTTGATTCTTTTTTTCCAATTTCACATCAGCTTAACTCAGAATCGGCTGTTGACACTTCCTGTTCATATGTTTTTTTAGCTCACCTGAGCTGGCTCAGGGTGAGCTATTAGGATCGATGAATGTCCGTCGTCCGTCGTCTGTCGTCCGTCGTCCGTTCACATTTAGTTCGTTAACACTCTACTGGTCACATTTTTGCTCCAATTGTCACGAAACTTGGTCAGGATTTTTTTCCCAGTAATTACTCGGACGAGTTCGAATATGGGTCATATGGGATCAAAAACTAGGTCAAGGAGCCCAAAAATAGAAAAATCTTGTTAACACTCTAGAGGTAATGTTTTTAGCCCAAATAATCTGGAAATTTGTCATAAAGGTTGCTTCTATGATTTCTAGCTCAAGTTCAAATATGGGTCATCTGGGGTCAAAAACTAGGTCACAGAGCCCAAAAATAGAACATTCTTGTTAACACTCTAGAGGCTACATTTTCAGCCCAAATAATCTGGAAATTTGTCAGAAAGGTTGTTTCCATGATTTCTAGCTTAAGTTCGAATATGGGTCATCTGGGGTCAAAAACTAGGTCACAGAGCCCAAATATGGAAAAACCTTGTTAACACTTAAGAGGTAACATTTTCAGCCCATATATCCTTGTAATATGTCAGAAAGGTTATTTGGATTATTTCTAGCCCAGGTTCGAATATGGGTCATCTGGGGTCAAAAACTAGGTCACTGAGACAAAATATGGAAAAACCTTTTTATCACTCTAGAGGTAACATTTTCAGCCAAAATATCCTGGAAATATGTCAGAAAGGTTGTTTTGATGATTTCTAGCTCAAGTTTGAATATGGGTCATGTGGGGTCAAAAACTAGGTCACACAGCCCAAAAATGGTAAAACCTTGTTAACACTCTAGAGGCTACATTTTTAGCCCAAATTTCCTGAAAAACTGTCAGAAAGCTTGTTAAGATGATTTTTAGCTCAAGTTGGAATATGGGTCATGTGGGGTCCAAAACTAGGTCACACAGCCTGTATATGGAAAAACCTTGTTAACACTCTAGAGGTAACATTTTCAGCCCAAATATCCTGGAAATATGTCAGAAAGGTTGTTTCCATGATTTCTAGCTCATGTTCGAATATGGGTCATCTGGGGTCAAAAACTAGGTCACACAGCCTGAATATGGAAAAACCTTGTTAACACTCTAGAGGTAACATTTTCAGCCCAAATATCCTGGAAATATGTCAGAAAGGTTGTATTGATGATTTCTAGCCCAAGTGTGAATATGGGTCATCTGGGGTCAAAAACTAGGTCACAGAGCTTGAATTTGGAAAAACCTTGTTTACACTCTACAGGTAACATTTTCAGCCAAATATTCTGGAAATATGTCAGAAAGGTTATTTCAATGGTTTCTAGGTCAAGTTCAAATATGGGTCATCTGGGGTCAAAAACTAGGTCACAGAGCCCAAAAATAGAAATATCTTGTTAAGGCTCTAGAGGCTACTGTTTCAGCCCAAATATCCTGGAAATATGTCAGGAAGGTTGTTTTGATGAATTCTAGCTCAAGTTTGAATATGGGTCATGTGGGTTCAAAAACTAGGTCACACAGCCCAAATATGGTAAAACCTTGTTAACACTCTAGAGGTAACATTTTTAGCCCAAATTTCCTGAAAAACTGTCAGAAAGCTTGTTTCGATAATTTCTAGATCAAGTTCGAATATGGGTCATCTGGGGTCAAAAACTAGGTCACAGAGCCCAAAAATAGAAATAGCTTGTTAAGGCTCTAAAGGCTACTGTTTCAGCCCAAATATCCTGGAAATATGTCAGGAAGGTTGTTTTGATGATTTCTAGCTGAAGTTTGAATATGGGTCATGTGGGTTCAAAAACTAGGTCACACAGCCCAAATATGGTAAAACCTTGTTAACACTCTAGAGGCTACATTTTTAGCCCAAATTTCCTGAAAAACTGTCAGAAAGCTTGTTAAGATGATTTCTAGCTCAAGTTGGAATATGGGTCATGTGGGCTCCAAAACTAGGTCACCTAGCCTGTATATGGAAAAACCTTGTTAACACTCTAGAGGTAACATTTTCAGCCCAAATATCCTGGAAATATGTCAGATAGGTTGTTTCGATGATTTCTAGGTCAAGTTCGAATATGGGTCATCTGGGGTCAAAAACTAGGTCACACAGCCTGAATATGGAAAAATCTTGTTAACACTCTAGAGGTAACATTTTCAGCCCAAATATCCTGGAAATTTGTCAGAAAGGTTGTATCAATGATTTCTAGACCAATTTCGAATATGGGTCATCTGGGGTCAAAAACTAGGTCACAGAGCTTAAATTTGGAAAAACCTTGTTTACACTCTACAGGTAACATTTTCAGCCGAAATATTCTGGAAATATGTCAGAAAGGTTATTTTGATGGTTTCTAGGTCAAGTTCGATTATGGGTCATCTGGGGTAAAAAACTAGGTCACAGAGCCCAAAAATAGAAATATCTTGTTAAGGCTCTAGAGGCTACTGTTTCAGTCCAAATATACTGGCAGTTTGTCAGAAAGCTTGTTTGGTTGTTCTCATTATTAGATTAGGTTAAAGGTCACGGAGGCTAAAAATAGATTTATCTACTGTACCTCATAAAGCCTTCATTTATAGACCAATATCTTTGATATTCAGTATATAGGTTCCTTGCATGGACCTCTACCCATGTGTAGGGTTTGAGGTCACTGGGTCGAGGTCAAGGTCACCATAGCTTATAATAGATATTTCTACTTTCTGTCATAGAGCCTTTATTTATTGACTGATATTTTACATATTTGGTTTGAAGGCACTTAGATATTTTCAATTAAAAAATGAAATACTGCTTAACAGCAAACCTACAGCCAAAGTACTCAGGTGAGCGATCCAGGGCCATCATGGCCCTCTTGTTTTATTTATTAGAAACCAAGTTGACAAAGGACGATAGAACTTTGGACGATGAGACTGTAGTTCGATTTCATTTGAGTACGAACTGACTTGCATAGAAATTTACTTTTAAAATCAAGCTTCTTGCGTTACAAACGTATAATCCGTTTTGATAAAAAACACACCACCCGTTTGTTGAGACTTTTTAAAGAATTGCTTAGATTTACTAACAGAATGTCTAAATATTGGTATGTTCTGGATGAAGATTTTTTTATGAAGTAGAAATTCACTTTGCTCTGTCTCAGTATGTCTACCACTGGCATATGACAATGTTGTTTTTGTTCCCTAAAAATTTAAGTTAAATCGAAATAATATTTTTATCTCTAGCTAATGTAAAAAATACGGTTTGTTTAACATAGGCTTATCACGCAGTTTTATGTAAAGGGAGCTAAAAAACAAAACAGTTTCCATATTTCCTGATTAGACCGACGTCTTTAAATGTAAAATTTTGTTATCAAAATACCCTATTATTTAGCCTATTTTCGTCAAAATAATGTTTGTAAACATGCGAAGATAGTAATCATAAAATATTGGATTTTGCGTTGTTCAAACAATAAGCCTCGACTTCGAGATATCATGATTAAATGTTTCAGATAACCATGACAGGTTTGTTGGAATAAAGTATGTTTTGAAGTCAGAATTTCAAATAAGCTGTCAGTTTTAAGACCTTCATTATAGGTAGTGCAGCGAAGTCACACAACAACAACAACAACAACACTATAACCATAAAAACCTCAGTATATGATACTATGATTCTTTAGATTCATTTTCAAGATATGTGTAAGTATAAAATATGTAAAATTAACATAGAACTATCAAAAATCTTTCAAGGTATATGCAAAAAAAAGGGTTCATTGAATTTTATAAAAAATAGTTTTCTAGTATATGCAATTTATACGCGCACAAGGGCTGCTGCTCCGAGCAAGCACAGTAACGCATTTGCAAGAACAAAAAATCTGTTAATATTTTTCATACCGAATTGTAAAGCAGTGACGTCAGTTTACCTGGCGCTAAGGTCAGGATAAATGCACGGTGTATCGGAAATATACATAATCGAAGAACAAAGAAAATTGTCGTTCACTATTGTATCAGGGAGCCCGACGGTGTATAAACGCACGGTGTATCGGAAATAGACATAATCGAAGAACAAAGAAAATTGTCGTTCACTATTGTATGAATCTTTTAACATTTAGAATTAAGATAAAGGAATGTTGTAAAAAATCTACTTCAGTTCTGTCACAATATCTTCGATCAACTGTAATTTGCATTCTTCTTTTTAAATGTAAACAAATATGACCTTTTTATTGACTCGATAAGCATTACATTGTATTTACTTAACGGAACATTGTTTGACTTGTGTAAATCAGGGAATAACAACGGTGGAAAGTCGATACTTAGAAATATTTGAAAACATGCCTGAAAAGTACAATGAACTGTAGGTATAATGTTCAGTAAGGGCAAATAAAACCTTTGTCCAAAGTAATACGCAATGACCACTTTATGTAACACAACGTCCCTTCTCAACCTGAATGGCCCCTACTTTGTGATTTACTAGTACCCATGGAGTCGTGTCGAGTAGTCATGGAGATTTGACTTGTATTCTAATCAATACATGCTGAGTTTTGACTTGTCCACTTGAAATTTTTAGTATTTCACCTGGAGATTTGACTGGTACTCGATGAATTCTGAGTATTTCACCTGGAGTTTTGACTGGTACTCTATGAATTCTGAGTATTTCACGTGTGTAATTTTGACAGGTGCACGGGGAATTCTGAGTATTTCTCCTGCAATTTGGACAAGGACTCGTTAAGTTTTAACCGGTACTCGTGAAATTCTGAGTATTTTACGTGTGCAGTTTTGACTAGTACTCGTGTAATTCTGAGTACTGACTATTCACCGTAAAGTTTGACGAGTGCTCCAGTGCTCGTTAAGCTTAACAGGTACTCGTATCATTCTGTGTATTTTCCGTGATATTTTGACGTGTTCGTTGAGATTTGACTGGTAGTCATGGAATTCTGATTTTCCCCTTGAAGTTATGAATAGTAGTCGTGGGTTTTTTAAAATATACTCTCAACAAAGAATAAATTATTGGTCTAATACTTTGACGGGATTCGAATCCATTATATCCGGAAATGTGATATGAATAATGATTTTTCAGAAAAACATACAGAGGAAAAACTATTTCACAACAACAGAACTCTTTCTTTAAGGAAAAAAAAAGATCAAAGCAAATTTTGTTCTGTTTTTATTAAAAAAACTTTGACAACGCGACATAACTATCTTCTATCAGAAAATAGGAAAATAGCTAACATCACGTTCGCTCAGAGAGGACTGTAATAATTTACCCTGGAGAAAATCGATGAAATTTTATGCTCTACAGATACCAAAAGGCATAATTCCAATTTCCGTCATTATAAAAACCTGTTATAGTTTTCATGTCGAAAAGGAAAACAATTTTTCTTCGCAATAGAGGAATATAATCGGTCTGAAATGACGCTTGATGGTAAACATACCGTTCTAGCAGAAAAAGCAAAACATATCCGCGCAAAAACTAAATTTGTCTTATCGTCTGCAACAGACAGCAGAAGAACAGTTGATACGACTTATCAGAGAAAGTCGATGGTGGCTTTAAGCACTTTTAACGATTTATTTGTATCGCGAATGTAAGTTAACAAAAGTACAACGCTTACGATTAGATTGTTAGATTGCTAGTTTGCTAACTTTAAAGTTGTCCCGTAAGGAAGGAATCTAACTTTTGTATGAATGTGGAATTATAACAAAAATAAAATTGGTTGTTGTTCTTATTGCTGTGTTGTACACAGTGTACTGAAACAAAGTCCCCTCTGAAAATTAAGATAATCAAAGCGTTGTATAAAGCCCCTATTTCCTTTGCCTATTTTCTCCTTAAAATCGGGTCACAGGTTCAAGCCAATGCCTTTTATATAAAGCTTTTTATTCTTTTTATTACTTTGGAGAACAAATGAACGTTCACTTATGAACTTTACTATCCCAAACTTTTAACATACCTGACTGTTAAAAACAGTGAGATTTTATCTCAGAAAAAAAAGGATCGAGTAAACAAAAGTTGTATTTCTTTTTCATTTGCACGAAATTAACGAATTTCTGAAAAGTTAACGTTTGTTGATTGGTTTTCTGTTTGGATCCGACGGATTCCTCATATCTCATTACTCGGCTAAAATTACAATATTTCACAGTAATTGAAATTTGTCCGTGGTGGGGACAATTTCCTCAGCATAATCCAAGGCAAGCATTCAGTCTCACGTTTTGTAGAATCTGATGAAAGCACAAATGAACTGTTATTCTTTCACGATAAAAACAGACGATGTTTCCAATTGAAGCTTATTTCTTTGATGACAATATTTCATATATTATGCTAAATGATAATATTTACTACAATTTTAAAATGAATGTACGAATATACATTTTGTTCTTCTGAATGCTATCAGCATTAATGTGTTTTGTTCTATTTATTACATTTTCTTTTCTACATTTATTTACATCGAGAATGGCCAGAAAAAATTGTGTCATGGCACAAAAACAAGATAAAGAAGAAAACATACGGTTCTTTATTCTTATATTTCTGTTTCATTTCATTTACATATTGACGTACAAATTTCCTACAACAGATATACAAAGTGAATGACACGAAATTCATCTGGATATTTGCATTTTCATTTATTTCGAGCAATATCAATCATTATTACCCTTTGTCGCGGTAGATATGTTATTAATAGAGACCACTATTAGTCTGCAATCGCATTCTAAAGCCAGGAATATAATGTATCACAAAAAGGATAAACTTGACACATTTAGCAATAATCAACGCATCCATCATACACACAATAGCCATACGAAAGTCCCGGAATAACACGTCTACGAGAGTATTGTAGTCTGCAGCGAATCGAATGCTTTGCGATATACAGCAACAGAAGTAATAGTGGCAGCAACACTAAGGGCAACGAGATAATCAAAATCATCACCATCAACAAAAGTAACAACAAAATCAGCCTAGGCGCTTACAGAAGCAACACAAACAGAGCAGCAGCAGAAGGGGCGTCATTTTCATCAACACCAACCGAACAACCAAGGACAGATAACCATGCATGTGCATGTTTTTCTTTTGTGCAAAATCCATCATATTTCTCTTTAATTTTTCAAACATTTCACAAAATCAGTCTTTCTTGAAGCGTACACTATCGTTCATTGCTGGTACAAATTGATACTGCTGCAATTCCTGAAACAACTGTATTCCGTCTTTTTAATATAATTCCACAGTGTCTGTAACGTAAAACGAGCCAGCAAAATTTCATTTTTTATGAGTAAAACTTTACCAACGGAAAACTTGTTTTCAAAGATGAAATTATGAATTTTCTCTATGTTTCAATTTTGTACACATCTAGGAGAAAACACAAAACTTTTCGTCCAAAAATATTTCGGTTCTAAGTAGACGAAAAAAATTGCTTTAAGCCAAAAGCTATAAAGATCAGATGACGTGTAAATTAAACAACGTGAGTGTCTGACATTTGCACAGAGATCAGTATTCCAGATAAATAACCCATTCGTACAGTTTATTAAACCCTTGCCAAAACTAAATGAGTTAACGAAGAAAAACATAGATAGGCTTTTTCATATTTTTGTAAACAGTTTGTCACATTCAATGTTTAATAAAGATTGCTAATTGAAAACCAAAAGAAGGTTTATTTACAAAAAAAGGGGAAAAAAGAATTATTATTAACAGCAAATCGTGACGGTAGCTTATTCTGTGTTATTTACAGTCAATTATGACGTTATCTTATTTTGTTATCAACAGTCAATTATGACGTTTTCTTATTCTGTTATCAACAGTCAATTAGGACGTTTTCTTATTCTGTTATCAACAGTCAATTAGGACGTTTTCTTATTTTGTTATCAACAGTCAATTATGACGTTTTTATTCTGTTATCAACAGTCAGTTATGATGTTTTCTTATTCTGTGTTATCAAAAGTCAGTTTGGCGTTATCTTATGCCGTTCTATTAACAGTCAATTCTGTGTTATTTTTACTGTCATGACATGATTTCTCTTGTTCCTAAAATACAAAAATCACAAACACTACAAACAAGATAAGCGTATCAAGCTATCATGTAACTTAAATCATATGCCACTTGATCTTTGCTACTTAAAAACAGATAAAAATAGGACAAACGCGTTTTGTAACATTAATTTTGACCTTTGAAAAAAAGATCGTGTTATATCGAGATCTGTTTGTATCTAGATAAATTAGTTTTCATAGACTTCAAAATCCATTTTAACAAAGAAAATTACTTATTAAAAAAGATACTTTTTTATAGACTTTGGAATGTGCTACTAACACACTTCGCTTACGATTGAACATCTAGCAAGGATATGTCAAAGTATTTGTTTTTTCCCTGCATACAAAACCATAATTTACTTGTTCAGCTTCAGTTGTGTAATGTATTATTAATACACTTCTCTTACGCGAGAACATCTAGCAAAGTTTTTTTTTTCTGTGCATACACAACCACAATTTACCTGTTTAGCTTCTGTTCACTTAAAACTGGTTTTCTTTGTTTAAAATGGAAGGGGTTATTAGTTATCATGTAAACAGTTATGTAGATATCTTATAACATAATGATATTACAATATAAACGAATAGAGACTGTCTAAATGATCATAAGACAGATGTAGCGTTCCATACAGTTAAATTTAATTTTTTTTTTTTTGCATTGAACAGCAAAACAATTTAGTACTAAACAATATCGAAGAAATATATAATATATCTTTAATTTTTATATTCTCAAAGCACGTTCTGATCATAAAAATTTACTATTCACAATTTCGGTTTGTTGCGTAATTAAAGGTAATAAACTGACATATGTTACCCTCCCCCACCCTGTTTGATAATATCATACCTTTATCCATTTAATTGTTGTCACCTGTTAGAATCCACACACACGTGCATTTTATATATGTTTTTTGGCTCATTTCCACGCAATGTTCTAACTAGACCTTTTCTAAGACAATAAACAGGGATGTTTTGTCACTTACCATGTGAGAAGGCTAACGTATATGTGTATACACAGTGTCATTAATTATGTAGTATGATGTTAGTATGAACAAGCAGAACCTCTGAATTCTTAGTTTCAGTCAAGAAAACTGCACGGCTACAAATCTAATCATTGAACTGTTTTGTTTTAACTTAACATTCAAAACTGACTATATATGTTGCGAGGCATTTTATCATACCAAGTAACTTAAATCATTCAGAAGGCACCACACATGACAGAACAATCATTTCTGTCAGATATTTCCAGCAACATTTATAACTCGTGTAAATTCATTTAGATTGAAGCACGTGCGGCATTACAGCTTTCATTTTGCCTGGGATTTGAGATCGAGATCTATCGAATCGAGCCAATGAGCTATTAAAGACCTCGATTTTTCCCGTGAATTATCATTGCTGAGACACAGACAAAATCGTCTAGTCACTATTGTATATTGAATTTGTGGTGATATAATACCAAACTTTTACCAACAGTCGATAAAAAATTATCATATTGTCTATTATAAAATTTCCATGGAGTGTCCACAAGTAAGGTGGTTTGGGGGAAAGGTATAAAAAAAACAAGCCAAAAATCTTTTAAAAAGCATTATCTTATTTTAACGTACACATGTTTATAGAACGTATTCAACAAATAATATGAGTCACCACACAAATTTTGTGCATGGCTTTGTTTTATTTGATATTAATAAATTTACTTTAAAATAACTTGTAAATAGAAGTGTTTTGACAAATCCTTAAATCAAAGCATACCAAGTTACGTCACTATATCACATTTTCTGTGATCTATTTTAAACTGTTTTACTTGACCCTACTGATAAATTATTTTGCTTAATTTCTAACAAGCTAATTATTTCAGATACAACAAAAAAAGAAAAAACAACTGAGTATGCATTTATACAGTTTCTCTCTGCTGATAGCTAGATTAATTATTCATGTTATAAACAGGAAATACATGACAATTAATGTCACAAAACTACTGCTTTTATAAACGAAATGATATTGACCTTGGAGGACCAATCAACAATGTTCTACATAGAATTATTAATCAATAACTTGACAATACAGTATGCCAGTGAGATAATCAATGGAACCATTTATAATGCATTGAACTTATAGACATAAGATCTATTCGTTAAATTGTTTCCAGTTATAATTAGCTATAACAACAGTGCAGCTACAGAAACAAACGCTTTTCAGAAATCGATAAAACATCTAAAATATCTTATCGGACTAGAACGCGAATACAGTTTTCATTTGAAACTAAAACAAGAACCTCATTCTGAAAATATGGAATCATTCATATTATAAGCGATTTTTTCAAGTTAACCAGGAAAAAGCTAAAATCTTCAATATTCTTCATTTTATGGTGTAACAAATGAAGGACATAATTTAATAGAACGCTCCTTTTTGGACTATATGTAACGTAATGATCGGTTCGAAGTAAGCACTTATAGAATTAATAGAAGATTTTCAATTGAGCTTAATTTAATTACCAAAAAGTAGACCCATTGGCCGAAAAATTACATCACGCTCAGCTAGAATACAGTAAATTAACGAAGTTGTCAGATGTCCAAGATAAAATATAGTTTGTCAAAACTGAAGCCCACATATTTCTCCTATTGATACTTTCAGACTCTTTATCCTTAGAAGACAGATAATTCAGATTCTGGCTACACTTTATAAAACAAAGACAAACTTCTGAACTATCTATAATATCATGATATAATATTGGCCATAGGACAGACCTGAGACTAAACAGAAGGTAACCGAATAGATATTAAAATGGAAACATGGAATTTCATATATATCCATTCAAATCAGAATTAAAATGTTGCACATTAGATCTTTCTGATATTTTACTCCTATCTTTTCCATGTAGCAAATATAGAATTACGTCGCTAAAAGAATACTTTTGCGACACTGAATATTTTAAGTGCCTATGATTCTTAACTTCGAATCAGATCGAAACGGTTCATTAGGGATATTTAGAGTTTGTTTACCATCAATGGAAATTCGAGTTCTTGTTGATAAATGTCACCACTTAAATCCAATTTCTGCTTGAAAGTTCAAACAAGTACTCGAGTTCGAAACCAGTTATGCCATGTTCGAATTTCACATACAGGCTTCAAACTTTTTTTCTTTAGAAATCGCCGAGATCCATGTTCGAGAACTTCTTGTTTGTTAAAATTTACATAAAGATATTCTGAAAACTCTAACGTTTACTTTCTTTTTAGCAAAACGGTGTCTGACTAAAAATTTAACGCGAAAACCAATTACATCTGTAAGTTTTCTAATTACTTCTGCATAATGGTGGTATTTGATAATTAACTTTAACAATGTCTTACAAATAGAAACAGAAAGAAATAACAGACTAATAAGTTTTGCCTGTGTCTTGTTTTACAAGTGCACAAAATTAAACAGAAGGAATCGTCTTCTTTTATTGCTACACTGTCAAACATCGATGACATAAGGGAGGTAATTAAAGAAACCGAATGCCCAAGTTAAAAGGACTTTTTAAAGCACATGAAATCAACCCGGGAAGATATTTGGTTATAAAATAAGAGATTTAAAGAGGCGCATAATTTTACAAATAACTACATATGTATGCAACATATGTGTGGGCATAACTACAGATGAAAAACGGTATTCAGCGGCAGATATCTGAGACAAAAAGCACCAGTATCGTGGTGTATGTAACCTGCTTTATAATCAAGATGTATTACTTTCATTTAAAAGCTTCCTTCGTGCACGAAATAGCTGCGGGGCGAATTTCGATCGAGACTGCTTTACGGCAGGCTAAGTAATTTACGACAACTATTAGCTACATCGATTAAAGAGCCGAGCAAAATTGTTTATAGTTATTTAGATGTCCCAACATTTATATATAGGGATGCTAACGGAAATAAGCGTACATGAGAAGGTGCCAAAATACAGTATTTATTCACAAGATACTTCTGGAAAATCGATTACTGGAGCTTACGCTTGGTAAAAGGCGGCGAAACATGAAACATTTAAATTCTGTCTTTGCACGCGATATGAAAAATCAGACATTACCTTAATTCAACCAAATTGTTACTCAAATAGAAAAAAAAAATCCACAAATTCTCAAAAGCCGTAAAGCTGCCATACATGGATCGATAAAACAGAGATAACTAAGCCTTTTTCGATAAAACGTATCAAAATAAAACAAACGAGATTTCTGGAATTAAATTGGCATCGCGACGGGAAGGCGCTTATCTCTTCACTAAATTAAGCACTACACACAAGGGTCGTAAAAATCGCTTTTTGGTCTGAAATTATGCATTTTAGCTTGTCAAAACAGTTGAAATAATGACGAGAGTTTATGCATAGTAAAAAAATCAGCTGTTCAGAGTTAATTGTAAAAAGTTTATCAGCTGGAGTACAAGAACAATGAATGAAAGACGGTGCTGCGCCCATATTGTGTACATGTTACATGTGGTTAATAAGGAACTATTTTTTTCGTGCACTACGACAGGTTAGATTAATTAGATACATGATGTAAGATTTTTCCCTAGTTACACGGATCTATCCTGAACTAAATCTTGCTGGCCCTAGAAAAGGGGCTTCTCCAATTCTATCATGATAAAATAGCGCATCCTCGTCGGATCAGGGACCTCATAAGGTCCAGCTTTAAACGAAAGGCAATGTACAATACCCGATAGTTTTCTAATCATGTCTTATCTCTTGTGACTGGTTCCCATCCCCTTCCCAATCCCTATAAATACGCGGTCTAGCTATTTTGAACAATCAAGTAAACATTTCTTATTGAAACCGCCATCAGATATTATACATACTATTCTTGGAATCTGGAATGAAATCGATAGCAGATTTAATCTCAATCTAGGGTATAAAACGTATAAATTTTATAACTATTGCCAGCATGACAATGCGAAGAACTGTTGTTTTCAGGTTTCATTGTCTTTTTATTTAAGATAAAAGTAATTTACAGTCCTAATTGTAAAAGGAACCTGCAGCAGCCGCATTACCTGACTTTTAAACTCGTGGGTAACAAACGTACAAATGTTAACACCTGCCACGATATCTTTGTGTTCAAACAATTTTGTTTAATAAAGCACAACTTCAGGTCGATATAAAGTGATCAATACAATGCAACAACGTGAGGTAATAAATGTGAAGACAACTGGGTGAATTATGTATTGTTACTGCAGTTGTGCTTTGAGACAGTTAGACGTTTATAATAGTTGTGATCATATCAGCTCTCTTAGTCTGAAGACATTTATTTTAGGAGGAGACTGAAAAATCTATTTTAAGATTTTCGAGAAGCTCTCGGCCTGGTATTGAGTCCCAGACAAAGGAAGCACATTGTTGCTTTTTTAGTAGTTTTTTTTAAATTTTCGGATAATTAAATTTGTCGTCTGCTTTACCCGCACTATGTATGAAGCCGTATATCTCGAAATATCAACTGTTGGCATGGCGACTGGAGACAAAGTAGAAGCGTTGTTCGTGTATACTTTCGATTTTTGAGGTATTTTAATGCTAATATAAGTATTGTTTTGAGGTTAGCAATTTTCTATAGACGAACAAAAAGTGTAACATATGTATATTTCTCAATAGATTTATCTTTGTGTTTTCAAACGCGATCCATCACTGTATAACCAAACAGAAGTATTCATTACACGCCACGGGTCATAACATGGTTGCTATATATCTGTATACACACATGCACAGGTCATTCTGTACGTGTTGAGATTAGGCAATACGAATATTGATCCAGAGCTGTAGTTACTACATGTTTTACAAGCCACCTATTTGTTACCTAAGCCAAGTGCATGATGCCAGTTCTTATAACAATACGTCATAGCCGCATCTCTTACAGTCTTGTAAAAGATATGAAATATTGGTATCTCTGAGTAACAACCCTCTTAACCTTGACCTCTTACTATATAAATCAACACAGGCTGATCATAAAAAACCATGGCGTTGCTTCTTGTAATCGAAGCAACAAGTGCTTTGCACGTGCTCTGTGGAACAAACACGCCCTTTCTTATGCTCGATTATGCCAATAAATAAAACTCGTTTCTGGAAAAAGCATATGGCCACCCAGGATATATTACTCAAGACAGCGCTAATGGCTTTGAATATTCTAATATAGCCAAATTAAGGGAGAAAAAATATCTTTCAACCGGTTATTTGGCTTCATCAAAGAAAAGCAGACGACAGGTCATATCAGATGTAAGTATGTCACATTGGTGGACTTATATGTTGAAAGTTAACGAGAAAATACACTTCCATATTTCCTCTCTGTTGTGCTTTCTTTTCATACGTATTATTAATAGATTCATGCATTTCAATAAACGAATAATAAAAAAAATATAAAAGAAAAAAGTCCTCCTGTTTAGTAGTTATCTTCTGTTGAAAGTAAGCTGATGTTTAATAAACTACTAACCCGAAATTATGCACTGGAGTAGTCTACTTAAAATGCTAAAAGATCTCATAAGTGTTTTAAATTAAATGGATTATTATCCCATCTTCATACCTTCTTCAAAAGAAATACATTTCTACGTTGTAATATTATTTTGTTCTTACCTAATCTTGAAAAGAATTATTATTTACTTTGGTAATAGTTACCTGCAGTAGTTCATATTTGTATTATCCCCGAATTACAGAACTGCCAACCGAATTACAGAATTGCCAACCGAATTACAGAACTGCCAACCGAATTACAGAACTGCCAAACACCCTGGTTTGATATATAAATCAATATTTAAATCTGTATATAGTTGTCAGGTCAGGTTTAATGTTAACTCTCTATTTGCATGGGGAAGACAGGAAGATGAAATGAGATACACACCAATTTGTTAGTACCTTTTCTGCACAACAACCGGTGCTCCCTTTACACAATTAATATACACCTTTTTTACACGTAATGTATATCGAATACTTGCATGACATGTATGGTTAAGGCCTGTTTTGTATTGCTGTTAATCATTTTACGTGAATTGTCTCATGATTAAAGGGTTCAAATACAAATAAGGACAAGTATTATCCCTCTAAGGGTGGGAGTGAGATTTCTGGTTGTTTGTTTGTTTTGTTTTTTATCAGAAAAAAAAGGTTTTTACCACACGGACATCATCAGACAATCTAAATTACAGTCTCATCAAACCTGAGAAACATGTCACCATTTTTGTCTACTTGCAAACAAACTATAAGCAGTAGAAGATGTTTTCTGACCAAACTGTACACTGACGGCATCTTTTCGCTAAAACAGGTTGAAGAGTAACTATATACAACGATGGTGTCTTGGAAAAAATAGCCAGATAATAAAGAAAGTGAGTTCTTTAGTTTGACCGAGCACTGAGTGTGCGAATGCAACGGCTGGTAAAGTACCCTTTCTTGTTCAGCCACACAACAGACGGTAGAGTTTGAATACCAACAGACAGACGACTTAAAAGACTGTGGCCGACAATACACATCGGGTTCTTGAATGCAAAGGGGCATGCGGCATGAAATTACATTTAAGCCCGACTGCAGTAAGATATTGTCTTAATGTTTCACGAGAACGGAAGTACTGAGGTACCACCAACTAAAAGTTGGAATGAAATCATAGAACATAGTGCTATCCGAATCCAAAAATAATGGACATCGACGTTTCTTATTTTCATAAAAAATGCTTTCATGATAAAGATGCTTTAAAAGATAAGAAAAGAAATGTTATATCATTCCTTAACATTGCAAAATGACTGTCTTTAGCAGTAAAATTGCATTCCTTAATAGCAAAAGTGCGGGTCCTTAACAATAAAAAATGCCAGTCCTTGAGACATAAAATGCCTGTCCTTGAGATTACAAAAATGTCAGACTATACTTTAATTCTTAACAGTAAAATAATGTCATTTC
Source organism: Cyclina sinensis (assembly GCA_012932295.1). NCBI lineage: Eukaryota > Metazoa > Mollusca > Bivalvia > Venerida > Veneridae > Cyclina > Cyclina sinensis. The sequence continues at coordinate 46,652,978 of JAAONU010000013.1, forward strand.
TTTACAGTAAAAATGCCAGTCCTTTACAATAAAATAATGCTAGTTCTTTACAGTAAAAACGTCAGTCTTTTATATTATAAATGCCAGTCCTTTACAGTAAAATAATGCCAGTTCTAAACAGTAAAATAATGCGAGTAAAATAAAGGCAGTTCTTTACAGTAAAACAATTCCAGTCCTTAACAGTAAAATGATGTCAGTCCTTAACATTAAGAACGTCAGTCTTTTATATTATAAATGCCAGTCCTTTACAGTACAATAATGCCAGTTCCTTAGAGCAAAATAATGCTTGTCCTTTACAGTAAAATAAATGCAAGTCCTTAAAAGTGAAATAATGAGGACAGACAGAACATTATCGGGAATAAAATTATACTCTCAAGTTGCTAAGAATATGTAAAACATTTGTAATTACTAATATATGATGGTACTGATGTACACAAAGACTAATTCAATCCTTCTCACCTCAAAGTAGTGCTTACTGAATAAATAAACGTGGAGGTGCCATGGAACAGGGTATGTTAATTGTCTTCATACGTCATGACGTCATTAGTTCCTATGTAGTGAAGCATTGTCTAGCTATTGATGCTTGATTTTGATCGAAGGAATAGTCATATACCTAGGACAGACACTTCCGCCAAAGGCTTAACACTTAACCTGCTGGAACCGATAGTGATTAGCCATTGCCACCAGTATAGAGCCAGGCCAGTCTGCACATCCGTGCAGTCTGACCAGGCTCTATACTGTTAGTAGCTCCATTTTTGTATTTTGGTATTGAAATCCCTTAAACTTTGAATGGACTGTTCCAAATTCAAAGCTGGGCAAATCTATTACAAAAAATCAGCAGGTTCAGGGTTAGTATAGGACCCTTTATACATCTGTAAGAGCATCATTGAGTCATGAACAACTATGGTCAGAAAATACTAACCCCTAAAAATCAAAATTATATGTTTTTCTTTAAAAAGTCTTGGAACTGTTATCACACAATTACAATAGAAAATACATTGGCTATACAATATTTATTCCAGGTATTCTTATTGCTAAACATTGTCTATTTTTAATACCTAACGAGTAACTTGTAACGATTGTATGGGTAGAATTATTGATGAGTTGTTTTCATTGTCGGTGTAGGAATATTTACAACGGTCAGGAAGCAAAGGCATTAAGAATTTATCATTACTGGTAAAACATCGTTATCAGCCTTTAACCTGCTGGAACCGAGAGTGTTTAGTCTTTGCCACAAGTATAGAGCCAGGCTAGCCTGCACATCCGTGCAGCCTCACCAGGTTCTATACTGTTGGTAGCTCAACTTTTGTATTTTGATATTGAAATCCCTTAAACTTTGAATGGACTGTTCCAAATTCAAAGCTAGGCAAATCCATTACAAAAATTCAGCAGGTTATGGGTTAATAACCTGAATTCTGTACATTTTTAGGTGAGTGTTATCATTTTGTATGTCAACAGAATTACTAACTTTGTTGCGTTGTCACGTAAACGTCCACGATTTTATTAACTTACATTATCATTTATAGAGAAATTATTTATCTCGAGAGATGACTTTTTCTGCTGTTTAATTCAATCCCAGTTAATACCTCTTCGCTTTTATCCTTTGATTTGGTCATAGGCGCAAACGAATACTAAGAATGTATTTTAAACAAACCTTCAAATACCCTTTAGAATATAAGATCATCCAAACTTTCGCAGAAATGAACGAATCCATTACTCTTTACGTCTGCAAATCAAGAGTTCAACAACTGTTTTGCACTCCTGCACATCACGAGTTCAACAACTGCTTTGCACTGAATTACATTTATTTTATTCATTCAGTGTGGAGTGGCCTGACATGTGACTCCAGTTCTTCGTAAGTTATTGTCAAAACAAAAACATCAGTTTGTGCATTTAGTGAGCACCAGTCTTTTTTCCTCCTTTTTGTTGAATGTGTTCAGAAGTACCGTGTTTTATTAACAGTAATTGCAAGATGATAAAAAAGTGTAAAAATGTCGTGTGAAGTGTCTGCTGCCTGTGTGTGTATTGTTACAGCAAATGGTGATTTAGCAAAAAAAAAAAATCACGTACAGAGTTATTTATTTAAAGTCCATTTAAAATGGTTTGTCTTGTGTGGTAAATGTCTCTATAGTCAATAGTGCTGAAATCAAGTTCAAAACATATAATGTCCTTTGATTGGTTGAACGTTCGTCGGTCAAGTCATTTTTTCGTGGAGAAAAAAATCCTTCGAGGTAAACAGTATATAAATGACTTAGTCCGTTACCCATTTGTAGTTCAATCGCAAGCCATCCCTAGAGGCCAACCTGTCCTATAATATTATTTTTTATACGACCAGATCACATCACTCAATACTGAATACGACCAGGTCACATCACTCAATACTAAATACGATCAGGTCACATCACTCAATACTGAATACGACCAGGTCACATCACTCAATACTAAATACGACCAGGTCACATCACTCAATACTGAATACGACCAGGTTCTTATCACTCAATACTGAATACGACCAGGTCACATCACTCAATACTGAATACGACCACATCACTCAATACTGAATACGACCAGGTCACTTCACACAATACTAAATAATAATACTGACAAGTAGTCAAAGTGACCCTGACTATTAAATAAGTCAGTGTGATATCATTCGTCCCCCCCCAACCCACGATATATAATATATTCATTAAGAAACAGTGTAACAACACTCCCATTGAGTAAAGTTTATTACAGTAAAAATCCTTTACGACTGGCCAAGTCATAACTATACTGTAAAGTACATTTTCATTTATACCCAACAAGGGAGTGAAAAATGTCCATGCTACTTCGAATTTTTACAGCCTCTGTGCATTAAGCATTTGTCTTGTCCATCATGTATTGCCATAACTTAAAGCACTTAAATGATTAAAAAAATATATGAGACATAACCCTTTCCCACTATTACGGACCCACAAGTTTAGGCACTGCTGAAAAGTCTAAAGATTTGTTTGTGTTCTGTTTTGGGAATTAATGTGAAAGGGACAATAGATTTTCATTAAAATTTCTTTTTTTGGGACGATAATTAAGTTTGCTAGAACAAATGGTTTCGGTTTTGGCGTTTCACAACACATTTAGATCACACATTGTTCGGGCACGAAAAACCTGTAATACTGGATTCTAGGAAAAAGATTTGTTCTTCTGAATTTAAGTTGATGTTTTTGCACCGATAGATTAGACCTGAATTGTTTAAACAAATTAATGTACTAAAAAAATGAGGTCATAAAAAATTTTTTTGGCATTAAAAAAAAAGAAAAGAAGAGAGACAGTAGCAGTACGATTCAAATCAGTGAACAGAACAGTACATTGCAAAGAAAAACTCAGGGCTGAGTCATATATTTGAAATAAACAAACAATGGGTTTAAAACTCCAAACTCAATAAATGAAACTCCAAACCCTTTCTTATCAATTTTTGTGAAAAAGTATGTCAGGCATTTGTAAAAATGTACAAAAGGTTTTGAAATACAGCTCTAAATAAATGAAAATCTTTTAACATCATTCTTTGTAAAACTATTTGTTAATATATTTAAAAACCGCATTATAAATTTGTTATATATGACTAAATTTCAAATCAAATATTCATTTATACAAACCGCACAAAATATCCGTCAATAACGCGCAAAACGTCAGAATCATTTTCACATCAATTACTTTGCCTGCGAAAAAAACATATCCGCATTTTCCAACATGAATGCATTTGCGGCGGTTATTTTGAATAAATTTAATGCCCTGCTAATGCGTGTAATGTTTTTTGGACAATGCAACAATTTTTTTAATGTTTTGTAAAGATGTTGTCTAATACAAAAAACATGTACATCCGACTTAATACATTTGGAAATGAAACATGTTTCTGTCCATGCGTGGCACCAGTATTGTGGGCATTTACTTGGTTACTATGACGTCATTAAAAAGAAAACGATAACCTGTAGGGCTTTCTATTTCCTTCAAAGTCATATATAATGGAATGATTCTGAACTGATCAGGTCTAGGTGTCAGTCAAAAAGTGTACATACAACAGGTAAACAGAGTGCTTTCATGGTAATATCAGTCAGTTTTGGGCGGATATTCGTTCATAAATAACCACTTCCTTAGTGTCCATGTTACAAAGAATCTAATCAAAAACATAGGAAGTACATCATCGGTTAACATCGGCGCTATGAAGTACAGTGTATAACCACTTATACACCTAAAATAGAAGAATACCAAATCAATTGACACGGGTAATAATAGCCAACAAAACGAGATACAAATTTGTAATTTCGATGCATTCCGGAATGCAAAATGGATTATCAATAACCCGAAAAGGTCTTATTAAATTGTGACGTTTTTGGGTCATATGTAGTGGAGCATCTCAAAATCACGAAAAACAAGGTGGTGATGTTCGTAAGTGTAAAAAAGAAAACAGTATACACAGACAACTACTTAGTTAATCTGTTACTTTTCACGTAATATCTGCCCCATCTTAGGAGTACTAACGTTGTGTAATGTCAGGCCTTATTACCTTCGCCGGCATTTATTACCCAATGTAAAGTATAGTTGACTATTAATAATTCATCCGATCATAAAAACAAATTAACAAAATTTATGATGGAGTTGTGGCAGTATTACGTTATATTAGTTCCAAAAATGGACGTAGATTATCAATTTATATAGATGGGACGCAAAAATACTTGAATTCCACCAAACTACCCCGAAAATGTTATGGTAACAAGCAAATCTATCAAAATGAAAAACACCGTCGGCAATCCGAATGCATTCGACTGAAAAAAGAAAGTAGTTTAAATGTGTTGAATGCATGTATTACTCACAAATATGAAATATCTTTAAAAAAGATAAACATCGATAAAGGCAGTTAAAGTAATGGAGAATGTGTTTTACAACTATCGATTGTATTATACAGATATTCATATACGTTCGGCCCTAAACAGGTTTCAGCCTGCATCTATGAAAAGTGTTCTGATAAGACAACAATGTAATTATCGAAGAAACTGTAATTCAGACAGGATACTTTATTAAAAATTCGCGAATATGAAACACAGATTTTAGCTAGTTGTCGTCTCAACAAACAATGGTGTGTAACTTTTTTAAGTATTGGAATATCTACCAACAGAAGATTTGGCATTGTCTTACGTCATTAACCATATAATAGGTCAAAGGTGAGCTTACAAAAACGAAGGGTTTTAAACGATTATGCACCTCCTTCGTTCTCGAAAACGCAAGAAAGCTTTTTGCAGGTCTAAATATTACAATTCCAATATACAGCATACGTTAAAAAGCCATATGCTTAAACTCAAGTCAACTTTCATTTTATATAAGAAAACAAACGAAAACAACAACAACAAAGCTATCAAACCTTCGAAATAAGATCATTATTTTTTTCACCTAAAAAAAGGCTGCGCATGGGGCTGTTCGTTATTTTTTAAACCAAGCAGCATCTATGCTGTTTTTGTTCTGACATTTAAAGTCTGTAGAAATATTCATTTGATACGTATCTCGCGGAAATTTCTTTCTAAATTTGTAAATCACTTAGCTGTTTCATCAAGGATCGGGTTATGGTTTAATGCGAAAACAAGTGATATAATCGAAGTCTATCGTATGATGTGGTCCCATGGGGCATCTGTTACTATATTTAACCGTTGATCCGGACAATTATACCACAGCAAATAGAAAAATCAATCACGAAAACGTGTTTGTAACAGGACTCTGCAAAAATAATTTCATACGAAACATGTAGCACAATTGAAATCAAATTAAGTATACAATAATGGTGACATACTAAAAGATTAGCGTATCGAGTAATACTCAGGACGCAATTACAGTTTTGCGTAAGTAAAACAGACAATGCCGTGGAAATTTCCATTTTTTGGTGTCTGAAAACGTTCACTCGCCGCTATCGCAGTGTCTATATATAGTAACGGTGCATTTAAAATGCAAACCTGAGCAATTTACTAACGGAACCTGCTCTGGGCTTACAGTAACAGAGGAGATTAGCTTTCCATGAGGGAATGAAGATTGTACGTCAGTCGAGACGCGAATAAAATAAAAACCTTTAAATAATTGATCGTCTGGACTTGTGCCAGAAGTTAGTTATACAGTAAATAAATACATAATTACAATAGTGTTTGATGCCTTGAGACATAAAGGTACATAACTACAAAATGACCTGTGAGATAACGGAACAAAGCCATTCCTGACCGCATTTTCATCCAAATGCAGTTTCACATAAAGGCTAAGTAAAAGTTCAGACGCTGAAACACTTGAAGTAGATGCAGGTTCAAAATCAATATATACATAAACAATTACTCTAGTGGTGAAAATTACTGAATACAGTATCTCCAAAAAAAGTCTTTTCAAAGAAGAGGAAATTTTATACAAATCTGAAACTGTAGGTTCATTTGTGTTGACATATTCACAGATTTTTGATGACATAGACGTCTGGCATGTTTTTTATGTTTTTTTCCCCTCCAAAATTACCGTGTACCTTTGTTTGGCAAAACAAATTTGTGAAAATTGATTAGCTGTGGAAATGCCTTCCCCTCTCCCAATTCAACTATCTCACCTGTCATCTGATGTGCACGTGCGGTACTTGTGATATTTATAGCTTGTTCAAAAGCTCACGTGCATAGATGCACGGTCCAATACTATTAATAAAACGAGTAATAACAGCAATAATTATTATTAGAATAATAATAAAACGTAATTTGTTTACAACTGAAGCACATTTGGAACGTATGAAAATATTTCTGCCTATTTCATCGACATGTCGTCTGCTATTTTCTAATAAAAATTCATAATTAATTTACGAAATTCACTGAAGCGTTTCCTATATTTATGTTTTAAACCTACAATTATATGTGCATTGAATATTCGTATCAAAATACTTCATAACACAGGGGGTGAATGAACTATTATCGACATGTTAAACATTTACTATTCATTTACTTTTGCTTGATTTGTTGAGACTGGCTAAAGTTTTTCGCCTTTAAATATCTAAATGACAATGAAATGAAATGAAAGTGTTCCTCTCAACTCATGGTACTAGAAACTAAACGCAATAACATAAAAGGTTTAAGTGGTGGAATAAAAAGTCAGCACTTTATATTTTTTACTTAGTATCTTTGCATCTTACACACACGAGCGTATGACAAGAAATGCTTGTCAGGAATTGATTAGCACGTGGGCAAAAATATGAAAAAAGTGTGCTATAAATAGATGATCTTTTGTTCCAGGAATATTTTTTCTCAGGTAGCACAAGATTATCTAGTACTAACCATTAACTCTCGCGGGGAATATACTGATCGATTTAGATAGTGTGGTTGCCTGCCGATATAAATGGTGGATAATTGATTCCACAGCCGAACGCAGACGATAATGTTTTATTGTAATTTATTGTATTATTATACACACTGATAATATTTTAGCATGTTTCTAAACTGCACTTGAAATGTTATCAAATTCTAAAGCATTAATTAAAGTAATCATTGCAAGCCCTGTTGATTTATTCATTTACAATAAGAAGTAAAGAGGTGTCAAAATTAACTGCATCACCCACGGGTACCTTCTCACGTCTACACATTAAAATTGCAAGGAATCAGTAAACTTTGATAAATGAAATGAAACCTGTTGTTTGGCAACAAGAATAGTCACTATTTAAAACTTTTAAATGACGCAAAATTCTGGTGCAGTGTTGTCGTTTTATATTGTACGAACAGTAATTTCAGCAAATTACGTTTTGAATAATAGTTTCATAGACAAATAGATCTTAAGGGTCAACCAGGTGTATAGAGGTATGGCAAGAGTTTGCCTAACAGCAAATACCATTCGATATTATTGAAATATGAGTTCCTGAAGTAGAAAAGGCGTGAAGTTTGTTTGCTCAGTAAAGAAACTGTAAACAGACTGGGGCGTTCAATAAGGCAGTCAAGACCGAAAATTCTTACAAATTATTGATGTCTAGTAAATGTAATGCTGAATTTGTAGGGTCTAATAGACTTGTGTATGGTACACAGGGGCACCTCGTTGGTATATCAGTCACCTATAATAACACACACCTGGTATTGATCAGTAAATGAGTATGTACAGTTATTGTATATTTATATGTACATGTAAGTAAGCTGGTATATTATGTAGTGTACATAAGTATGCCAGTAATGATTGACAAAATATTCGGCATAGACGCAAATAATTAACCCATCATTTGTACCGTGGTAACAATAAATAGAAAAGAAAATCAGGTAAATCTGGTTTTACTTACCCCAAAGTTGTCATGGTAACAATTGTATACCACGACGAAGCAGGAATACTTGTAAACTTTGTCTTCGGCACATTTTTCTCTGCATAAAACATAACTGTGGCAAATATTATGATAGCCATTGTGAGAGAGAAGAGTAGGAAACCCAATTCACTTGCGCAGCTCTTCAGGGTGTAACCGAGAATTCGCAGACCTTGCGAATGCCGAGAGAATTTGAAAATCCTAAATACACGAAACACTCGAAGGGTCACAAACGCTCCACTGACGTCATCATTTTCCGGGATAAGCAGACCGATGTAATACGGCATTATAGCAACGACGTCAATAATACACATGACGCTTCGCATGAACTTTAACCGTTCCGGTGCGGCGTAAAAACGTAACATATATTCCGCTGTGAAAATCATCACACACGCCGTATCTAAACAGAAGAATGCTACCGAATACTTGTCCCCACATGAAAGCCTTTTTCCAGTGCCTGGAACCCGTCCACATGGAATAGTTTCAACAACATTTGCAAATACAGAGACAGCGATAAAAAAGCCAGTAACGTAATAGAACACAAGGGCGGCCGTGCCAATGTGCGGGTTTTCAAACGCTCGCCACATTTCAGCGCGAATTGATTCAAGAGGTTCCGTGTCCCCTGCATCAGAGGCCTTATCGTCCAAGAGTCTTTCGCTGTTTTCCCTTTTTCTGTCCCTATAGTCCTCATAGCAACAGTCCCCAATAAGGTCCGGCATAATACCGAAAAATGCCAGTTCCTCATCATAAGATGATATACACTCATGTTTTGGATAGTGAAGTTTTCCAGTCCTGTAGTAATTTAATATATGTCTAAATATATCCGGATCCCTATCAAAGAAATATTCTTTGTACTGGTCGTCGTAAAAGAAATCCTTTTCATTTGATCCAAGCAGGGTGTCAGGGTACTTGTTCAAGGTGTTCTTCCATGTCTCAAACCTCCTACCGCTCACGTTGATCAAAAGTTTGTCGTCTGTATGATCTTCTTCTTCTGACTTGACACGGGAGTGGGGCAGTGGGTTTTTGGCGACGGGCACCCACCCTATAGCAGACGCCCGCGCAAAGGGTAACCATGCAGCAACCGATGCCATGTTTGAACCAGACTTGGAGGGAGACGGAAGTTCGAATTGCTCTAATGCAACAATTTTGAAGCCGAATTACTGACTGTCTAACAACATGTTAGAATTTGCGCAGAAGGTTAGTAAAAGAAATAATACCTACTCTAGAAGTTATTATCCTATTTTTTAAATGAACAAATCACACTTCACAATTACACTTATGATTTATAAGAACAGATGAACAACCACAGTAGGAAAAAAATCCAAGAAAAAAAAGTGTACGTTCCTTTTAGAAGACAGAATCCGAAGTATAGGAGAAAAAGCGACTCAATCTGTTAACGTCTAAAATCCACATGTTTTCCTATATCCACCATTATCTGTAACATTCAGCTGTATTATTAACCTCAAGTTCCAACAGTGTCATCTTATTGATTCCATATCAAACAATATCGCGATAAAGCGCGCTTTTTTCTCCATTGCACCTAGCTACACTTTTACCGTCGCCATTTTGGTAAGAAAACTGCAACTACCGATCTCTGTAATACTAGTCTGTGTAGTCCACACGCTTAGACAATAGAGTCTGCTACTTTCTGCTAGTGAATCGTCAAGCGCTCCGCGAGCGAGACAGAAAATCAATGACTACCATACTATTCGACGCTTTGCATTCTGTCAATATAGAACTTGCCGAGGAATACTTGCATAATTAGCCATTTTCTCATTCAAAATTCATCAGCCAGGCGAGTTAAAATTGTTTCTACCAGCTTGTTTCGTATGCTAACACGGGTGATGCTCAAACTGGTGTGAGTATTCACACAACGGCCAGTCTGGCTGGATTTATTATCTAGATCACTGTATAAAGTAATCCAGCCGTCTGCTAATCGTTCGTGGTCACTGAAAAAATCTTTCTCTGGCGATCTTTAATAGGAATGTATGTACATACTAACAGACGTTCTGCAGCTTTGTCTGTAGTAATTTTAGAGTAAGGCGGTCGATATAAATATATATTTAGGTCTACTTTGATGCCTTAATTGTTATCATGTAATCACGAAAAATTATGTATTTTCTTTTGAAGGATGTATTACGAATATAGAGCAATTATGAACGATGACTAAGTGAGGTGATAAGTATCATATAATAATCATTGAAAAAATACAAAAGATTAAGAAATAACAAATAGTACATGGCATAAACTAAAATTGGTGACATGAAAATCGAAATTGAAATCTATAAAGGTAAATAAGGACAACTTGAAAATATCATATTCTGAGCTTGTAAAACATTCCTGGCGCAGGTTAATGCAAGCAACTGGTCCCCCACGGCCGTTACGAATAAGTCCTGAAAAAATAACTGCGGGACATTTCGCTCTTAGTGAAATCGATTACAGATGTACCCTGTGACCTCGTTATTAAAACGTAGTAAACCATCAATATGGAAATGTTTTGAAAGTTTTAATTGTTGACTAAAATAGCCTTTAAAAGTACTTTCTCGTTAAAATATTCATATAATTTTATTGATTAAGCAGACAGAATGCATCTGGTATATCAATTACATATTTCCCGTCGTCTGGCTCATGCACCTGGCATTTCAGACCACGTAGGTGGTAAAAAAATTGTATTGTGCATACAAAATGGTACTGCAATTTTACATTTTATTTCATCCGAAAAAAAAATATTTATAACTGTAAAAGAATAACCAGCGGTGTCCAACCTTTACAGGTATGTAGTCGTGCCTTATCTTTTCATATTATTGGCAATTTCTTTCCCTCTTGACACATCCGTTTCGCCTACAATTACAGAAAATGAGCAATCGCACATGTCACTTTTCAAAATCGACATATACGGTCGAAAATGCTATACAAATGTGACATAACGCTCGTTATTAAAATGTGTGAAAATAACGTTCAGCGGAAAACACTTTCAGAAACAATAGCTGTTAAAAGGACAAGAGAAATAAATGAATGAAGATCGGTATTAAAGATACAACAACAACAACAACAACACAAAAATCTAGGTAAGCAACAAAAGCAGTTACCATTGTTGAAGACAGAAGAATGATATCTGAGGAAATTGACACAAAAAGGAAAAGCAACAGCAGAAGCAGAAGTAAAATATGTCTAACAAACATAATCAGACAACACCCATTCCTGTGAGAACGCATAGGAAGAGCAACAGCAGAAGCAGAAGTAAAATAAGCCTAATTAACAGAAACAGACAACACTCATTCCCATGAGAACTCGTAGGAAGAGCAACAGCAGAAGCAGAAGTAAAATAAGCCTAATAAACAGATGCAGACAACACTCATTCCCTTGAGAACTCGTAGGAAGAGCAACAGCAGAAGCAGAAGTAAAATAAGCCTAATAAACAGATGCAGACAACACTCATTCCCATGAGATCGCATAGGAAAAGCAACAGCAGAAGCAGAGGTATAATAAGCCTAATAAACAGAAGCTGACAACACTTATTCCTGTGAGAACGCGTAGGAAGAGCTACAGCAGAAGCAAAAGTAAAATAAGCCTAATAAACAGATGCAGACAACACTCATTCCCATGAGAACGCGTAGGAAAAGCTACAGCAGAAGCAGAAGTAAAATAAGCCTAATAAACAGATGCAGACAACACTCATTCCCATGAGAACGCGTAGGAAAAGCAACAGCAGAAGCAGAGGTATAATAAGCCTAATAAACAGAAGCTGACAACACTCATTCCCATGAGAACGCGTAGGAAGAGCTACAGCAGAAGCAGAAGTAAAATAAGCCTAATAAACAGATGCAGACAACACTCATTCCCATGAGAACGCGTAGGAAAAGCAACAGCAGAAGCAGAGGTATAATAAGCCTAATAAACAGAAGCTGACAACACTTATTCCTGTGAGAACGCGTAGGAAGAGCTACAGCAGAAGCAGAAGTAAAATAACCCTAATAAACAGAAGCAGACAACACTTATTCCTGTGAGAACGCGTAGGAAAAGCAACAGCAGAAGCAGAGGTATAATAAGCCTAATAAACAGAAGCAGACAACACTCATTCCCATGAGAACGCGTAGGAAAAGCAACAGCAGAAGCAGAGGTATAATAAGCCTAATAAACAGAAGCTGACAACACTTATTCCTGTGAGAACGCGTAGGAAAAGCAACAGCAGAAGCAGAAGTAACATAAGCCTAATAAACAAAAGCTGACAACACTTATTCCTGTGAGAACGCGTAGGAAAAGCAACAGCAGAAGCAGAGGTATAATAAGCCTAATAAACAGAAGCAGACAACACTTATTCCTGTGAGAACGCGTAGGAAAAGCAACAGCAGAAGCAGAGGTATAATAAGCCTAATAAACAGAAGCAGACAACACTTATTCCTGTGAGAACGCGTAGGAAAAGCAACAGCAGAAGCAGAGGTATAATAAGCCTAATAAACAGAAGCTGACAACACATATTCCTGTGAGAACGCGTAGGAAAAGCAACAGCTGAAGCAGAAGTAAAATAAGTCTAATAAACAGAAGCAGAAAAAACACATATTCCCATGAGAACACGTAGGAAAATCAGCAGTAGAAGCAAAAGTAAAATGAGTCTAATAAACAGACGCAGAAAAAACACTCATTCCCATGAGAACACGTAGGAAAAGCAGCAGCAGAAACAGAGGTAAAGTAAGCCTAATAAACAGAAGCAGAAAACACTCATTCCTATGAGAACGCGTAGGAAAAGCAACAGCAGAAGCAGAGGTAAAGTAAGCCTAATAAACAGAAGCAGAAAACACTCATTCCTATGAGAACTCGTAGGAAGAGCAACAGCAGAAACAGAGGTAAAGTAAGCCTAATAAACAGAAGCAGAAAACACTCATTCCCATGAGAACACGTAGGAATAGCAACAGCAGAAACAGAGGTAAAGTAAGCCTAATAAACAGAAGCAGAAAACACTCATTCCTATGAGAACGCGTAGGAAGAGCAACAGCAGAAGCAGAAGTAAAATAAGCCTAATTAACAAAGGAGACAACACTCATTCCTGTGAGAACACGTAGGAAAAGCAGCTGTAGAAGCAGAAGTAAAATAAGCCAAATAAACAGATGCAGACAACACTCATTCCTATGAGAACACGTAGGAAAAGCAGCTGTAGAAGCAGAAGTAAAATAAGCCAAATAAACAGATGCAGACAACACTCATTCCTATGAGAACACGTAGGAAAAGCAGCTGTAGAAGCAGAAGTAAAGTAAGCCAAATAAACAGATGCAGACAACACTCATTCCTATGAGAAGTCTTAGGGAAAGCAACAGCAGAAGTAGGAGTGATAATGGCTATACAAAAGTAAGAACATGATCAGAATAATATAGGAGTAAATGGATGATCATCATTAGCTGCAAGCAGCAGCAACAGCTGCAAAGGTAGCAAAGATATTGCTTACAAATACTGCTGTACAATGCCACATTGTCACTTGCTTATCGCGCATTATGTTTTTTTAGCACCTACACAAGATGCTATACATTATATACTTTACTGACCTCTATCAGTTATAGAAATAGTACTTTACTGACTTTACTGTATGTCAAATGACTTGTAAACAATATGCATTTATTTTCAATTATGCAAAAGTACTTGAGCGTTTGCTGCGCAGATCCGAAGTAAGCCTCTGTTTGGTGTTTAAAACGACGAAGTTATGACGACATATTCACATAAGTAATTTCTCGAAATCCAATAAATGGTTTCCAAACGTCGTGGAAGTGTTTAAGTTAGCAATTTTGCGGGACATTTTATATGGTAAAGGCCTTTTAAGTTAATTTGAAAGCCTAGCGGAACTGTCGTAATTGTCCATTTAAGTGTCCTTTCTCAGGGTTGTATGAAATCGTAAACAACGCAACTGAGTCAAACTCAAACTGAAGTAACTAGTTCAACTTCGAGCTGTGCATATACGCGCACACATACGCACACATACAAACACACATTCAAAAGAAACACTTTCTGAGCGTATGTCAAAGCATTAGTTATGATAGCATTTACAAATTTAAAAGTATCAAGAACTGTCACTGTAAGATGACGATGCCCCCGAAAGTGGTGCTTTGACCTTTGAGCTGAGAACCAGTAATTCATGGGTCAAGATCAAATAAATATAGGTCAGTGGGAAGGTCTTGTCCAAAGGGGTGTTGTGTCCAAGTATGAACTTCCACTAATTCCACTAATAAGGAAGTTATGGACAATGTTAAAGTTTTTTGACAATTAGATCTTCAAGGTGAAGGTCACTCAGGGGTGAAGGTCAAATAAATATAGGACAGTGGGAAGGTCTTGTCCAAAGGGGTGTTGTGTCCAAGTATGTAGTAAATCCACTTACTAATAAAGAGGTTATTGCCAATGTTAAAGTTTTCGGACGGACTGACGGACGGACTGACGGACAGTTCAAAAACTATATGCCTCCCTTCGGGGGCATAAAAACAAAAACAACAACAACAAGAAACACTCAATATTATTTCAATAATATGAAGGTATCTCAATCTATCAGTTTTCAAATACACTGACTCAAAAGACCTTGAAACGTTTTCGGCAGTTCAAAGTTCAAGGTAAACAGGTAACTATTCGACTTTGAGCAGCAGCCTTTTTTCCCTATCGTTGGCATGTGTTTTTTTTTTACTTTAAGCAAAGAAATCAATTAAATATCATTTAACCCAACTTTAAGTCAAAGCAAATGTGCAAGAAAACGTTATCTGAATTTGGATGCTTTCTATTTCTATATCAATAGGAGACTTGTGCAATAATTATATGGGTTATTTTATTTGATACAAGGCGTATTAGAACTGGATGCCCTTGCTTTTTTACTCCAGTTTTTTCATGTTTTTTCCCAACGCCAGGGCCTCATAATACGACTTGATCAAAGCGATAATAGTGAAAAAATTAAGAATATAACTATTACTTTAAAACATTTACTTTGTTTCATTTCTAGCCCAAGGTTGTGATTACTGATACGATAGGTAAGTAACTCTGCGTTGAGTCTGGGACAATCTAGAACAAAATGTGTTCACGATAAGCACAAATATAATCTTTTTGTGATTTTTAAAGACCCTCAATAAATGTCAATACTAACTGACTGAGATACAACATGGACCTGTTGACTATGTCTACTAATAATACATTATTTGAAAAAGAAATCGATTTTTTTCCTCATGTATGAATCAATATTCTAAAAGGCAAAACAGATATGCCTACGATAAGTACATTTCACGAAGAAAAATATAAATATAGCTTGAACCCCATCCCCTCCCCCTCCCACCAAAAAACAACAAAACGATAAACACAACAACAACAATAACACCCCCCCCACACACACTCAAACAACAACAACAAAGAAACAATAACAAACAAAAAGAACATTCGCTGTCCATACTGCAGCCTTTGTTGCAATATCTGAAATAGATTCTCTAATTTTATCTGTGTTATAACTTACCTAGGAATGCGTGAAGTTGCATGAAAACTCGGACGTTTGTTGCATAATCAATACAAACCAATAATCATGCCAGTATACATCGATTTGTACCGCATTATATCTTTAATAATCCGGCGAATATTTTCTGAATTCAGATCATTACTGTGTAGCGTGTGGGAATGTAAAGGATATTTTAAAAGTTTAAAATTATGATAACACCAATAGCGTCAATACTGGCCTCTTTTTTACGCGAGAAAGCAAATATTTGTTTAAAGAATAGATGGCAATTAGCTGCTTGACGTAATTGTGCACTTAAAAAAATCAGGAAGGGGCAGCTATCTAAGCAATTCAGGTGTAATTAAAAAAAAAGGGCAGCTATCCAAGCAATTCTGGTGTAATTAAAAAAAAAAAACAAAAAAAAAAACAAATAATAAAAAAACCCAAACAAAAACATTTTGTTCATTTACGTCCCCGTATATTGTTTGAATGTGAAGTTCTGTGCAATATTTTGATATATATTTGGAAATCCTTTAATATTTGTTTTAAACAAGAAGGTTATGGTGGCCATATACCGCTCACTAGCGTATCACTGCTCCAAACAGTACGGTTATTTAAATTCATTCAACTGAAGTACAACATACCGGGACATCGAAAAACTATGCGTACTTCATAGCAAGACAGCAAGACCGTTACACTGACCTAGACCTCTGTCACCTGACCAGATTTTGTATTGTGTAAATATTATTTGGATTAGTAATTAGTCCGCCCATTTGCGGGACCAATTTTGAATTTCCTTTCTGTAATTGACAAAACGAAAGATAGAAGATCAAGGTCAGACACAGTCACATTTGAACTTTACGTGCAAACTATACGCATGACCCAAATTTCAAAAATTAAGCTTCAAAACAGAAAGAAGGTAAGTAGGTCAAGACGGCAAAAGTAAAAGCTGAAATGTACAATCAAAATTACTTGTTTCAATTGTTTATTAGGGTTTCAATGCTGTAACTTAAAACAAGGAAATAGGATAATTATTTGAAGTCTGTGAAGTTGGCAGTGGGATCAACATTCGACATTCGACATTCAATGTCCAGCAGTGCATTGGACATTCAGCAGGACATTCGATTTGATGCATGTTTTTGAATGTCCTGCAGTGCATTCGACATTGGGAAGGACATTCGATTTGATGCATGTTTTTGAATGTCCAGCAGTGCATTGGACATTCAGCAGGACATTCGATTTGATGCATGTTTTTGAATGTCCAGCAGTGCATTGGACATTCAGTAGGACATTCGATTGAATGCATGTTTTTTAATGTCCAGCAGTGCATTGGACATTCAGCAGGACATTCGATTTGACGCATGTTTTTGAATGTCCAGCAGTGCATTGGACATTTAGCAGGACATTCGATTGAATGCATGTTTTTGAATGTCCTGCAGTGCATTCGACATTGGGCAGGACATTCGATTTTATGCATGTTTTTTTGTGTCCTGCAGTACAATCGACATTCAGCAGGACATTCGATTGAATGCATGTTTTTGAATGTCCAGCAGTGCATTCGACATTGGGCAGGAGATTCGATTTCATGCATGTTTTTGAATGTCCAGCAGTGGATTGGACATTCAGCAGGACATTCGATTGAATGCATGTTTTTGAATGTCCAGCAGTGCATTGGACATTCAGCAGGACATTCGATTGAATGCATGTTTTTGAATGTCCAGCAGTGCATTGGACATTCAGCAGGACATTCGATTTGATGCATGTTTTTGAATGTCCAGCAGTGCATTGGACATTTAGTAGGAATTCGATTGAATGCATGTTTTTTAATGTCCAGCAGTGCATTGGACATTCAGCAGGACATTCGATTGAATGCATGTTTTTGAATGTCCAGCAGGGCATTGGACATTCAGCAGGACATTCGATTGAATGCATGTTTTTGAATGTCCACCAGTGCATTGGACATTCAGCAGGACATTCGATTGAATGCATGTTTTTTAATGTCCAGCAGTGCATTGGACATTCAGCAGGACATTCGATTTGATGCATGTTCTTGACATTGATGAACGAAGAAGATTTTTGTTCTGCCAAACTGTTATGGGCAAATTTTACAGAACACAAGATTGAACAAGTGACTGATCTACATGGTGATGAATACGATTCCATCTTTAAATACATATCACAAAGCATGACATCAAGGATTTTTTCCGCATGTGACCAGCCTGGTTGTCCCTGTCCGGTAGAAAATACGAAAGAACAAAAAGGAGGCATAACGTGTGTGTAAGTTACAACAATTCTTTGTGGTGGCTTCAACATTTCAAATTATCATTATTCCAGCGATCGAAGTAAAGGGGTTTACTGGATTCACCCGTAACTTCTGTCCGTTCGTCCGGTTTTTTTTTTCTGTCCCTACACACGATTTGTACGAAGCTTACTGAGAGTTTTCAAAGCACAATTTTGCTTTTGCATACTGTTCTCTTTAACTATATTAAATTGTGCATGTGAATTTATCGTAAACTTTCCTCAGGAGCATAGTCACAATTTGAGATCAAAGGTTTAAAGGTTGGTTACTAGTATTTGGAAAGATAGTAAGATGTAAAATAAAACTTCGTTAATAATGTGCTTGCTTCAAAGTATCATCTGGTCAATTGAAATAAATAATGTACGTCTACTTGTTCATGCAAAATTTGAACAAGCAATTGTTACTTCCCTCTATTCCCATTTCTGAATTTTTTTTGGAATTTTATGTTTAACAACAGCTATTTTATCTTATAAAGTAGTTGTTTAAACAACATATTGTTTTCAAAACAGACGCATTTCAAATAACTTCTGTGAAAAGTAATCCAACAGATGATTTTTCTGTTTCGGAGAGGCAATTCAGGTCCCTTTAGATGAATAGATTCTTAAACTCTTACACTTAATCTCAATTCCAGAGCTGTACTTTTAGCAATACTGCAAAATTACTTATACAAATTGTCTTTAAACAAAATACTGTCCTGAATAATAATGCATAAATTATAAGCATCCAATGTATCAATCTTTGATGCGCACCTATGCTTGATTCGATGATTAAATTTATTTCTTATTCTGTTTTTATCTAAAGATTTGGTGCCCAGTTTTTTTGTTTCGATGTGAGACACCTTTTATTATTATAACAAGTTGGTTTTAAATTTCTTCAAAATTCCAGGAAATTCCTTTAATCATGTTACGGCGTATCGCATAACATGATTACAGTTCAGCCCGTTTAGCTTTGTCGGGAGAGCTTTCGCCCGGTAAACAAGATGACCAGGGTTCCAGTCCTCCACTTGTTGCAAATATTTCTGAGTTTGTGACAGGTTTAGAGATTTAATGGGGGACCGCATTGCTTGCTGGTTTAACGACGCTTGAAATTGTGTATTTAGACCCTCTGATAATTGAATACGAATTTCCAATTCCTGCGGTTGTATGCCGCCTAGCCATATAACATGATTTATTAGTGCAGCCCGGTTAGCTCAGGGTTCGATCCTCCCACTGGTTGCAAATATTTCTAACGCTGTGACATTTGCACGGCTTTATCAGGTTAGGAAAACTAATATAATCATATGTATCTGCGCATATTTATTTACATGGAATGGATTGCTACATTAATTCAGTGATTTATCATCGAAATATTATTTCAGCATCGAAGAACAGTTCCATTCTGTGCAGTACTTGGTAGATAAATGGCTGAACGATGAAACCCCATGCGGCAGGCGTAATCCTGACCTTAGGTATTTGTCTTATTGCTCATACTAAAGTGGTAAAGTATCAACAATCAATTTAAATCCAATGTCACATTATGATGAGCATACGCGTTTCTTGTGACCAGTCTTAATACCAATTTTATTTCGCCGAGAACATTCTTTAATCATTTTACCAAACATGAAGAATTTATATTTCCAATGATTTTATTAGAAAAAGGTGTAACTTAAGAATTAGGATTTAGTAATTTATGATCACAGTCACAAACACATTTCTTGTTGTTTGTTTGTTTGTTTGTTAATTTGTTTGTTTGTTGTTTTTATAATTTTATTGATATTAATCTGTAAGTTATTTTTCTACAGATCGTCAGTATGTATTTAAATACTCTTTTATCAATAAAATGCAACAATCAGTCTTAAATAATAAATGTCCCTTTCAAGCGCACGTCTTTAAAAACTAGCAGACAAGTTTAAGAACACACACAGAATCACACCAGGCACATACAGAATGCACGCTTTATTTCCTTCCCACTTCTGTTTTAGTGATTCCAGTGACGACGATGAAACGTGCAAAGGCAAGCGGCATATTACGCGATTTGTATCGCCCACTCATTGTTGTCCGAGTATACGAACACGGATTATATGGCAAGATTCAAACAAGTGAACTATTAGAAAGCAGACAATTGATCATAAATGGACATGGGTATAAAATGGCTGGACTCACATTCCACAGAGAAGATCACTACTGTGCAACTGTTATTTTTAAGGAAACACAGTACTGGTATGATGGCCTGAAAGGTAAACTGGCCACGTTACCGAAAGACCTCGATACATGGTTCCCAAGCCATGAAATCTTTTGTGCACAGTGACATGTTTCAATTTTAACTACCAACGGAATGTTGTTGTGATTTCATACAGTGTTTCTTCAATAGCTAAGTTTCATGTTATTAATACATTCTTAAAAAAATATTTCTACAGTCTTTTGTTCAAAGATATGTGTCACAAGTTATTCCACAAATTTTGGCTGTTCATCGTTACGTTGAATATATCGCTTCAAGTATCCTACTTCAGCGCTGGGTTACATGTATAATCAAAAATACCTGAACAAACACCACAAATAATTTAACATATTATCTTGTTCATTGCCACATTGAACTTGAAATAGAATGTGCTGCCAAATGTCGAATGCACTGCTGGACATTCAAAAACATGCATCAAATCGAATGTCCTGCTGAATGTCCAATGCACTGAGGGACTTTCAAAAACATGTATGAAATCGAATGTCCTGCTGAATGTCGAATGCACTGCAGGACATTCAAAATCTTGCATGAAATCGAATGTCCTGCCCAATGTCGAATGCACTGCTGGACATTCAAAAATATGCATTCAATCGAATGTCCTGCTGAATGTCCAATGCACTGCTGGACATTCAAAAACATGCATCAAATCGAATGTCCTGCTGAATGTCCAATGCACTTCTGGACATTCAAAAACATGCATGAAATCAAATGTCCTGCTGTATGTCCAATACACTGCTGGACATTCAAAAACATGCATCAAATCGAATGTCCTGCTGTATGTCCAATGCACTGCTGGACATTCAAAAACATGCATGAAATCGAATGTCCTGCTGAATGTCCAATGCACTGCTGGACATTCAAAAACATGCATCAAATCGAATGTCCTGCTGTATGTCCAATGCACTGCTGGACATTCAAAAACATGCATGAAATCGAATGTCCTGCTGAATGTCCAATGCACTGCTGGACATTCAAAAACATGCATTCAATCGAATGTCCTGCTGAAATTCCAATGCACTGCTGGACATTCAAAAACATGCATCAAATAGAATGTCCTGCTGAATGTCCAATGCACTGCTGGACATTCAAAAACATGCATCAAATCGAATGTCCTGCTGAATGTCCAATGCACTGCTGGACATTCAAAAACATGCATGAAATCGAATCTCCTGCTGAATGTCCAATGCACTGCTGGACATTCAAAAACATGCATGAAATCGAATCTCCTGCTGAATGTCCAATGCACTGCTGGACATTCAAAAACATGCATGAAATCGAATGTCCTGCTGAATGTCCAATGCACTGCTGGACATTCAAAACATGCATCAAATCGAATGTCCTGCTGAATGTCCAATGCACTTCTGGACATTCAAAAACATGCATGAAATCGAATGTCCTGCTGTATGTCCAATGCACTGGTGGACATTCAAAAACATGCATCAAATCGAATGTCCTGCTGTATGTCCAATGCACTGCTGGACATTCAAAAACATGCATCAAATCGAATGTCCTGCTGTATGTCCAATGCACTGCTGGACATTCAAAAACATGCATGAAATCGAATGTCCTGCTGAATGTCCAATGCACTGCTGGACATTCAAAAACATGCATTCAATCGAATGTCCTGCTGAATGTCCAATGCACTGCTGGACATTCAAAAACATGCATCAAATCGAATGTCCTGCTGAATGTCCAATGCACTGCTGGACATTCAAA
Source organism: Cyclina sinensis (assembly GCA_012932295.1). Classification (NCBI taxonomy): domain Eukaryota; kingdom Metazoa; phylum Mollusca; class Bivalvia; order Venerida; family Veneridae; genus Cyclina; species Cyclina sinensis. Next base: position 46,674,965 of record JAAONU010000013.1, read on the forward strand.
AACATGCATCAAATCGAATGTCCTGCTGAATGTCCAATGCACTGCTGGACATTCAAAAACATGCATTCAATCGAATGTCCTGCTGAATGTCCAATGCACTGCGGGACATTGAATGTCGAATGTCGAATGTTGATCCCACTGCTAACTTCACAGACTTAATTATTTGACCTTCGCAAAAGAAAACCTATTGCTATTGTAAATGAAATAAAAACAAACCTCATACTGTCTGTAATTGTTCCGTTAAACTGTTGCCGTCATTAGTAAACTGCAAAGGCCATTAAGTTGTACAAGATATATCAGAACTTAACAAACGTAGTTTCGTTCCCTATGCAGGATGTTAAGTGTTTAGAAGTTTTCCTGTGATACAACGTCTTGTGATTGTTTTGGTAGTTAGTTCCTTAAAAATAATATGTTTATATTAATCAAGACCTATCCTACAGAAAACATTAGATCCTGTGGTATAAAGCAAAGCAAACATTAGTCTGTATTATCGTTTATCGTGTATATTTTGATTAGTTGAGACTTCGTACTTAGTAGATATGTGTGTGGTAGCTAAATATTTATCTCCCATCAAAAAAGATATTTTTCCAGTCTGACACATTATACAGTTTAAAGAAATCAAAGCACCTGAACGCAGTAATCTTGTTATTTGTACAAGTCATACCCGTAAATCTGCGTTGTATTAATCCTTTTTATGTGATCTAATTTAAGACTATCTAGCAAATATATTAGATTGTTCATATTACTCCTAGAAACTATTTGACAAGGACTGATTTTTTCAAACATTTAGCCTGGCTATGGTTGCCATGCGTAAATATTGTGTAGCTTTATCCGGCAAAAATCGAACAGCTCTCTAACGACAAGTTTCTCTGTTCTTCGACCGTGTATATTTCTGATATACCGTACATATATCTCCAACTGTGCTGTAACTTCAGGATTCGTCAGCTATTGCAACGTGCGCGCTCATTGACCTTTACGGCTGTTAAATTGACGTCACTACTTTACAATAAGGAGCAATTTCCAGCGTCCTCCGTTGGCGTATAAATATATCACGCTGCATATAACTTAGCACGTACTATGGATAAATTTACTTTCAACCAGTGTGTTTTTGCAAATCTCCGGTGTTCGGTTAGTAGAGATGCATTTTAAAATGTTCATATAAGAAGGTTTAGTAAAAGGCATAAATTATGTACACACATTAAATGATAAAAGTAAAGAGTAAAGAAGTAAATTAGTTTCATTTTGATACAGAATAGTAATGGTTTTGGTGATATTTTGATATGACAGTCGATGAAGAAGAGTTACAAAATACAACTGTATCATCATCGTCGCTATCATCATCATCATCATATTACTTTTTTGGTTACTTCTTTTGTCTATTGTTTTGGCTTTCACGGTCACATCTGTTCAGTCGGTTTTGACCTCTACCTCAATCCCAGTGTTCAAAGTTCTAAAGATAATTTAATCTTAAACAATTATTTGTCGCCTGGGAAATAAAACTGGTTGCAACAAAATTCTTGCAATGTTATGATGCATTCGTTGAATAAAAAGGTCCAAAGCATCAATATGCATGCGGAGTGAAGACGGCATTTCTGCGGCGATACAACCATAAAATTAATTCTGTTAAATGATGGTTTCACTTAACTTTATTTCTTTGTTTAGCGACTCCCTGGAGACGAAAATACGTGTTTGTGGTGAAAAATTAGAGTGACAGTGTAAAACAATATCTAAGGGTTAAAACCTTAATTTTTGTAGGTTAAGTTGATTTTATATACCCCCTCTATTTTCTTTTCTTTTTTTTCTAAATATCTGTACCAAGGGTACAACCAGTCAGTTACGTACAAAATTATAGCAAGCTTACTTTTCTTTATTCCTATAAAATTTGTTGAAATATATCTCAGTCTGAACCAACAGACCGAGACGCCCGAAAAAAGCAGACAACCCGTATCCGTTCTTATTTTAGACAGTCTAAACAATTCTTTAAAACAACTTTCTGGAGCAAGCTCCACGGGTTGTTCGTGCTGGAAAAAGCACACTATGTTTTTCGTTGGAGACACAACGACATATAAAGCAATTACTTTTAAATGTACATGTATACTTTTATACATTTTATGGTGTTTATGACTGCGTTGGGCTATCCTTGTTCAAGATTGTTAAAACGCACGGCCATCGATTATCCGAAACAATTCCTTCAAGATCTTCTCCTAATAGGAACAGCTATTGAATTTTAAAAATAAATAGATCAACATCTTTTCTCTGTCGCTCATTGGATTTGCCCGTGCCTCTATTTTCTCTACATTAAGCTTTAGATTAAGCTTATCAAAGCCTTTCGTGATTTTGAAAAGTTGTCTTTATGGTTATTTTAGAGCAGAACGCTATTTTTTTTCAACGTGCCACGGTATAATTGTACACAAGATGCTCGTACACAGTTTGCTGTTCTTTAAATAAATAATGCATAAGCGTTTTCTATATTAAATATCTTAGGTTCTCACTGTGTAATATTGCTTGGTTTTTACAGACCAAAATTGTGGTGAATTTAAAAGCAAATATAGGCTGGCGAACACATACACATTACTGTTTTTCTGACTTTAACAAAAGAAAAAGAAATAATCACAGATACAGCTTTAGACATATTACAAATTTATGATCTGCAAAGTGTTTGTAGCAGAGGTACAGTATTTGAACTATAAAACCAACACTGCTAACATTCTTGTAACACATTCCTTCGATCCAACTGTAATCGAGTTTGTTCATTCCTTAAAATCTCATATTTTCTTGTCTAATGAAAACATATGAAGAGGAGTTCATTCGATTTTGTCTGATGTATTCACAAAATATTGACATCAGTCAATCTAGGCAAAGCTTAATACTGGGAAAAACCAGTCTTTTTTAAATAAAAGTAACACCAGTTATATATTTGTCAGACAGCCTTATCTGCTATATTTTTAAGAGGATGAATACAGCCTAAGGATTTGAACTTTACTACATGCCGTAAAGTATTTGTTTAAGATATGAACGCTATGTTTTGGTGGAACTCATTTACTATTGCTTTTTTACGCCAGATATAAATTTCAATAAATAATTAAAATGCGAACTCTGACCGCAATTGGTGTTGACACCGCAAATAGTCACTTATTCGGAAATATAAAATGACGTCACTTTCGGACGTTTCCACTAGAGCAGCCAGGGCAAAACATGGGACTTTACCACAGGGGATTTGAATCATCTTGGCATTAGTAGCTCTAAAAATTCTAGTAAATAAGTATGATAAATGTATAATTTCTTTTATATAAAATCTGTCTCTTTCATTCTTGAGAAAATTCCAAGATTTTTTCTCAAATTTAATGAAGATATAATTAAAAGACTCATGTAAAAAAACTTTTTAAAACAGACAGGTCAAAATTATACTTTTTCATTTGCTCGTAAGCTTCATGTATTTCTCAGTATAGATGCAAGAGTAAAATCGATCTTTTTATATGAACGCTATTTTTTTTAGAATAGTCAAACACACAATCATTTAGGTGTAAAAGTTTTTGTTATTTAAGGAGCTATCAAAACTTCCTATAGTGAATCAAAAAACAGAATAAACCTGTTTCATGAAATGAATTTGTTGTTACCTGTACATATTGCTAGGTTATTCAAATTATAAAAAAACGTATCCGTAATAACCGTAAATAAGTTTGTCTCTGTTTGATACTATGCAGGAAGCCTCACCAGCAAAAGTTCTCAAGAATATGCCTAGAAACTAGGTATAAACATACTAGAAAAAGGCAACTAAATGGCATCTTCCTTTTTAAGTATATCTATTACACGTGAGTGACGAATCGATCAATTTTAAAAGCAAAGCATGTAGTACATGAACAGTTGTTGCTCAGATAAGATAATGTCTCTGTCTATTTTGATGAAACAGAAATGAAGGCATTTTTGAACAACCAATCTCTTGAAATCTTGAATGGTCCAGGTACGTGAAGGAAATCGTTTCTTGTTCATTGAATAATGCAAATCTTCAAGAGTCCCGATACTTACGTACCCAGAAAACTTTATAATTATTTGAATAAAAATGCTTGGTTATAGTAAACTACTGCAACAAACTGACATATCTTAATGTTATTTGATTTATTCAGGGCATCACAGATATCTTATTCAAACAGTAATGTTCCTTTCTCCGCAAAAGGAGAGGGGAGGGTGGGGTCTTATGAAGCATTTTTACATACACCAATGCATTGTCGATGCTTAATTTTTTCTGCATCAAGGCTTTGCCTAACATTCAGCAAACTATTAACAGTTATTGTCTAAGTTAACTAGAAACGTGCACATAATATATCAGAAATGAACAAATTTGCCTTCCTTGCAAAGCATCGAGATTATTGTTTTATCATATCTATATACAACTGTCTCGTGTAAAGCTTTCCTAGGATATCTTATTTTTTGATGGAGTTAATTCTTTAAAGGCGCTCATTATCTTAGTATTAATCACACACTTGTCTTACAATTATTTAGAGAGTTGTTCGATTTAGCCAGATAACGCTACAAAATATTGACGCCTGACAATCATAGCCAGGCTAAATGTTTGAACATATCTGTTCTTGTCAAACAATTTCTAGAACTAATACCAGCAATCTAATTTACTTACTTGACTCTGTTGCAATCGATCGTTTGAAAAGATTAATACAGCGCAGATGTGTTGGTATAAATGGTAGATACTGCAAAATGTTCTAAGGATATTTTGGTTTTGTTATGTGTTTTGAAGACTTTTAACTGTACAAGGTGCCAAATTATAGTAAATGGCTCATTTGATGCGAGAACAAGAACAGTCACTATAAGATGACAATGGTCCCGAACTGTTGCTTTCACCTTTGAGCTGAGGACAAGTTATTCAGAAGTCAAGGTCAAATAAATAAAAGTCAATGTGAATGTCTTGTCCAAAGGAGTTTTGTGTCCAAGTATGAAGTATATCGACCTACTAATAAGGATGTTATGACCAATGATAAAGTTTTTGGACAATTGGATCTTCAGTGTGAAGGTCATTCAAGGGCCAAGGTCAAATACGTATAGATCAGTGGGAAGGTCTTGTCCATAGGAGTGTTGTGTCTAAGTATGAAGTAAATCCACCAACTATTAAAGAAGTTATGACCAATGTTAAAGTTTTCGGACAGAATGACAGGGGGACGACTGACAAACGGACGGACAGTTCAAAAACTATATGCCTCCCTTCGGGGGCATAAAATATTCAACTTATACATATACGCAAACCTTTAATATACGAACGGTAAATATGGATATGCTATTAGGGACTAATAAATGCGTTTCTTTAGAAGATCTTTGACTGACGTATTTGCATCTCTTACTATCATCATAATCGGCAATTGGACAGTGCTCATGTATGAGGATTAGTATAATGCAAACATTTTGAATAAATGTTAAATAAAAACAAATTAGCAATAAAGATATATGGTTATGAAAATAGTTACAATGATTTTATGTTATTTTGATGACACAGATAATGAAGCGCTACATCAAAAAATTACTACTATAGCTCATCATAATGACAATGATCCTGAAGATATTCTTCTGAAACGGTGTCTTAAAAGTATTAGATTAATTTTCTTTATGTTGTTGATTTTGAATACAGACTGTTTTCATTATTTTCTTTTTTTTTGTTTTGAATTTTCAGTAATTAAAAAACAACCAACCAGTTTTCAACTTCCATACTCAGGAACCACGTGTTTACTTTATTTTTTGTGTGTATTGTGTGACTCAAATAAACGTATTTTTCGAAATCCCTATAGTTAAAAGCCAAATTCTAGTATTACCGAAACGCCTTGACCTGTACAGCGGAATATTCCTATAAATGCTTTAAAAGACAAGTCTTACTGCTTTATACACAAAGAAAAAGTAAGTCAATTAAACCACAACATTTTGGAAGAAATTTCAATATCTGTTCGTATGTACAGATTCAAAAGAAATATTAGTATAACTCAAACTCGCAACAAACCTTGGTTTTTAACAGAAGATGTATACGATCTGATAATGGGATCTTAATACTTAAAACATATATAAACAGTTCTATGGCACTGATATTTTCCTTCGCATCAGTGCAATCTGACAAGTTTGTTCACTGAGCAAACATGAATTGTGCATTCAGGTGTTGTTTACGATCGAGAAAAGACGATATGTACTGATAAACAAATATTTCATCAAACGAGTATATTTTTATGACGTTTTGACTGGATTTTGCAATTCTTTTCACACACATCCATCGATAAGACCAGTGCTTTCAACCATTTCTTCTCCGGATTAGAACAATCTATTGAATTTCGAAAATAAACACATAAACAGTTTTTCTCTGAGGCTTGTGGGATTTGTCCGTGACGCTTTCCTCTGTATATTAGGAGTTGTCTCATTTTTGTAAGGCGTTAAAAAGTTTTCTTTAAGTATACTTTATAGCACAATCCTTACTCTGTTTTTAACTATTTTCTATAGAAGATGCTTGCAGGCAGTTTGCAGGTCGTTAAATAAGTAATTAAGAACCGTTGATTAAATATAAATGATTCTACCACTGAAAGAAGAATACAGACAGGTAGCTTTATTTGGATCTATTGCTCTATTCTCAAGAGGCTTATATTTCCCGTGTTCAATTAAAAAAGCCAAATATAGGCCGACGTGCATCAGACACATGGGCATAAATATTAATAGATTTTTTTTGACTTGTTAATCGTTTGATATCTAAGGAAAAAAAGAATCACTGGGGCACAAAATTCACAAAGCTAAGACCTTCATAACTATTATAGAGGTACAGTAAGGTTCCATGAACTATTCTGCTTCAATAATAAAACGTATAAAGGACACTCATTTCTTTGAGAGCTTTTAGAGGATATACCTTTTATTATTCTGTCGTATTTTTTTGGTTGATTTTCTGTTACAAGTCTGTATTATAACGTGTTGTATGAACGTGATTTAGTTAATTTGGACAAATCAGTTGATCTAGATCAACAACAACCTGTTTTAAAATTCCTGTTTGCAGAAGGTTAAACATCCTTTTATTTCTTATCATTACCGAATGACAGACCTTGGATGTCTGCATACCATGCTCTACATTTTCTCAGTTAAGTGAATGTAAGCCAAGTGTTCGTGACAGACTAGGTTCAGAAAGCCCATTGAGAAAGTCAGGTCAGCTGATCAAGCCAATATTTTAAGAATCTGAAATCACCAAACAAAACTTCACTTGAAACCTTTGAAATGGGCAAAGTATTTCGCAAGCTTGTTACTGAGAATCACGAAAAGGCAGACACTGTGACCAAAACAAAAAACCGTTTATGTCGTCTTTTTTTGTGATGGAAATAATTATTATTATTATTATCATTATTAAATTTAAGGTCTGCTTTTACATTTCGCTTTTAACACCATGAAATTTGCATCTTACGAATTGATTAATATCGGTTTAATGTATGTTTGACCTATAAGTTAAATTGAAGAAGCATTAAACATACCCTGTATACATACAAACTCAGATTTTAATTATCACAAACTGTTTTGTAATTCCCGAGTGTTTTCTCAACGTAAAGCCTAAGAGGCCAAAGATAATGTAGCACCTGGCCACGCATTACTTTGTTTTTGTTATACAAGTGCAACGAAAACGTCAGGAAAGCGGGAACTGTCGGCAGTGAAATCAGACTAACGTATTTGCAAAAAGAAAATATGTGGAGGGATGAGTAAATTGAAATTCGCAATCACCTTCTAAAAACAAAAAATCCATACCTTGTCTATAAATATTTGCAAAAACTAAAAATAAGTTTTGCAGATTAAACCGATTAAATGAGAAATAAAAGAACAAAGTTTCTGCCGCTCTGCAGAAAAATAACAATATGTTTACACAACTTCCTTGTTAAACGATATTTTAAACGTTAACATGAATGAGATAATTCCTAGAAAACGCACGTATATTTATATATATTATTTATATTTGTATTATAGAAACACAATAACAACATGAGGTTTGAGTTTTGTCTGATCAACAGAATATTGGCCCCAGGCACTCGAGGCGATGATTATAGTTTGAACAAATCAGTCCTAGCCAAACGAATCTGTCACTAACAATAAAATATAGTTGTTGACAATTTTGATTTCGACCGTGTTAGGGAATCCGATTTTAGATAGTAATTTAACATCGTAAATGCTGAAAATATTTATGCTACTCTCAAATGTTTTGATATTTTAAATTTTAAAGTGATATAGAAAAAAGCTTGTTTTAAGATAAATAAGTTACGCAGGTAGTCACTTTTTGATATTTCCTTTTACCTAGAATTTAAAACCGAAAGCATGATTTGTTTTCTGCTTTACTTTCATCTCGTATTTATTATTTTCATAATTCAATGTTTCTGTTCAATGTTAAATATACTTGATATTGAAAAATATCCTGCTCAGGAAAAAAACGCTTCTGGTACTGCAAAAAATATAACTTCTACAAGTAAATAATCACCATCATCATCAATTTCTGTATCTTTTTGCCTGCCGGTTTGATCGCTTTTCCAGCACTGTTTATTCTGAAATCTGTTTCATTTCTAATTAAGAAAGCTCTGAAGATAATTTTTAACAATTACTCGGTCAACGGAGAAATAAAGTATGTTGCAACAAGACTCATCAATTAATATAATGCGTCTGTTGAACAAAAACGAGATATTAAATAGTCTAGCTCAGACATATAATTGCAATGAATGAAAAGAGTCTATCTATTTCTATTGCGATTTGAAAATTTAATTCTTGGTAATTAAAGGATATATATTTATTTTTATGTCTACTTTAACCCTATTGAAGAAAATGTCCGAGAGCCTAAGTCATTAATTTAAAGAAAAAAAAATAAAATACAGTATCATTCTTTAACGATTTGTGAGCCTTTAAACTTGTACAGTAAGTATGGTAAGGGTTTTACCCTCCCTTCTTTCATTGTTTTAGGAAGCCAACTACAAACCAAACCTTAAAGCGTGTGTACCTTAGAACGAAGTAAATGTTTTTTCTTCTATCTTTAAAACTGTTTTAAATGAGTAAATCTTTCTCAATTTTAGAAAGAATATTAGAGAGAAAAATCTAGTAAGGGCAAAATCCCTAAGACAGTACGTTTTAAATACAGAAAGCATACAGAAAGCATCCCGTATGTGTTTTTTGTTAAGCATGTTTAATGTCTTCACGAATAACTCTCACAGATAGTGTTTCTATAGAGCAAACTCTTCTCTACTCTTACAGCTTTTCCCTGGTAATCAGTAAAAGACCTTTATAGGTCTTCCAAGAAACAAATATAATAGTTACATCCCAGTGGTGTTTTTAAGAGGGATGTGCTACTGTAGGCAGATATACAAATATCAATCTAACGTCTAATTTTCGGCATTTTCTATTTGACTAATCCTGTTCCACATAGCCATGGAATATCTTTGCTAATCCCGTCGGATCTTTACAAAATAAGAACATATATTCTACTAAAATGCACAGCATTTCTCTGATACCCAGGGATTTCTATTTGACTTTACCATGTACATTGTTTGAAAATTTTGCTATCATGTACCATTGAATTTTGTCCGTATCTAAGTTACCCGTGAATGAAGGAGTGTTGAAACTCATTTGTAATTCTTTGTTCTTTATTTTGGTCCCAGATTCCTACCATTGAAAACAAGAACTATGTAGTATGTTTTTGGTAAAAAATTCCGTTTATTTCAAAGATAAATGGCAAAGAGTTTAGAACATAATAGTTTCGAAACATCACATTTAGTTGCCATTAACTGGTAGTTTTGCAAGTGTTTTATTTGCTTTACTCGTAGCAGAAAAAAGTAGACTGACTTTGCAACTTTTGAAGAGTACATGTACTTGTCTAGACAGTAAAAAAGCATGTGCCTTCATTTTAATATTGCACAAACAAGTCAACAACACCTTTGGTACGTAATTATGCCTTTTAGATTACTGCACACCCACTGCAAAATGCAATTTTATAGAATTTAACAATTATAGTGAACATATCATATCACAGACAATAATGGCTTGGGTAGTTCTAAAAGCAATCTTCTGCAATTATCTAAGTGTACACGCGTAATTTCTGTGCAGATAAGACAGCGTTTCTGGATTTTTCAAGATAAACTTATGACGGCATATTGGCATTAGCAATCTCTTAAAATCTCATAAACGGTTTTAGAAACGTCACAGAAACCGTTCAAAGAGATTGGGCTTTTTTTGCAGAACAGATAATGCAGCGAACGCGACCGCGTCAAGTGAATGGAAGTTGTGATCGAACAAATATATGTATATAACCATTTCTGAATGTTATACATAAGCTTGAAATTTCGAGATACATATAAAAATCATTTTCATGTCGACCAGTGTGCGTTGTATCAAAGTTGTTTTAGAGAATATGTATACAAATATAGGAAATTTTATCGTTTAACGCCCGACCCACATGAAATACATGTATTATTTATACCTTTTTACTGCATTGAAGGGTTCAAGGCTTGTTTCAGTTCTGTTTCTTGAGTTTATGCTTTAGCAAAGCAGACTTTCAAATGTTTCTACAATAATTCTGTTTAGATAGTTGTAGCTAAACGCTAGCAGAATTCAAAGCTTGCAACTTACAAGTACAATTCTCTTGAAAGAATTTTCAATTCAAACACCTACTTGAGATCGGGACATTGAAAACATTGTTTCGTTATGTAAAAAAGGAATAAAACCAGTTGACATGATAGAAGTTTTACCTTATTCAAGTTATATCAGATAACTATTACAGAGGAAAACAACATAAACATACATCAGAACTACAGGAAATCTTGTACATGTATTTGTATTTTGTTAAATACTTGACAAAGGTGAGAGGGACGGGAGGCAAAAAAGTTCTTGATTGTGTGTCAGCAGAAAAATACTTTCGACACATATTATTCTTTCCCTATCAGAAAAGGTAAATAATAGCATGACAATCACTCACAATTAAAAAGTTAAAATTCTAAACTGTTTTGATTTCAATACAAAACGTATGCCTATTTAAATCAGTTTATATCAAGAAACAAACTCGGAAATCTATCGAAGGCCATAAATTCCAGAAGAAAAAGAAGAAGAAAAGTTGAAGCGCGCACACACACGCACGCACGCACGCACGCACGCACACACACAGATGAAACATATTGCCTTTACATGTAACAGTCATCATTGGTCTGAATCTATTTCTAGCTTATATACTTTCAGGCTTAGATTGTATAGTGTGTCAAAATGTGGAGGGTAGCTTTTTTTCTGCGTGTAAACTGAGCAAAATATAACGACACATTTAGATATTCAACGATTTCACCGTGCTATTATTAAAAAAGCAAAGAATGTGGAAGTTGGAGAATATTTACAAACACTTGATAACAAAAATCGTAGAGAGGAACATATCTTTCGGGATTCTAATTTACTTTTACAGAAAAAGTATCGGGAACAAGGTGTTAAAATGTCATGTTGCAACGGATTCTGTCATATATTGTATTTGGTTCAACATGTTGTTAAAGGTTTTGCATGAATCATTTTGTAACTTTACGGTTAGAAATGCACTATTTATCACCAGTAATATCTCTGGTCTCAGGTGTTATCTTACATCTTTTGTTGTATCCTATTGTTTTCACAGCACCTTTATTATGCGATTACTATGAAAAGAGTGCTTATAAAGCCGAGAAACAGAATAAGCTGTAAGCGTATACAGTACTTTCTACGTATTTATGAAACTATGGCACAAACTTACCATTTCAGAACTAATAAAAGCTACATCGTTTTATTTGAACAGAAAAAAACTTCTTTTAACCAAACAGATAGCTCATTTTTAGATCAACATGGTATTTTCTCTCTACAAATCTATTTTTCACTATAATTGACAAACTAAACTGGACTTTCTTGGGTGTTTGATCCGGAGTGGCCATGCCGTTTAATGATTAAACTACTATTTCCTGACTGCATTTTTTATTTGAAAGAGGCTAATAGCTCAACATAAAACAAGCATCGATTGTCCTGACCAGTCCCTCATTCCTGACAAAATTAGAGCAAATGTTGAAGTTTTAAGGACTATCAAGTTTTTTTTTCTAATTCACATGGGAGCTATTTGACACCATCCTCACTCGTACTGAATGCTTTGAAAGAATGTGGAATTCTTACTAGGTTAACAGTTGTTCTTATGTATATTTCATTAGACCATGCATTGGATTCTGCATCAAACAGCATTTCAATTGATATTTTAATGTAGAAAAATACGCTTATTTCAATTCTTGGAAATATTACCGAAAGAAAAGACCATTGCTTACATCATTTATGCTCTTAAAAATTGAAAACAATAATATTATAGATAATTTTAGATCGTCACGTAAGGCCATGAGACAGTCAAATTTTCCTCTGAATAAAACTGAGAGCAATTATTAACTTGAAACTGAAGCAATGGTGATAAACTAAAACCTAAAAACATATAACTCTATTTCATGGAAGCAACAACGTTTTAAAGTTGATTACACGGCCAGAAAAGAAATTGTTCGTATATATAGCGAGTTTCTGTTTTTAGTTTTGGCCAGCATTTAAGTGATCCACGCCAATTATGAAGGAATTATGTTCTTTTGTTACCCTTGCAAATTATTCAAATTAACATGCACAGATGCTGTTCTGATACGATATAAGCGTTTAGTCTGGTTTCATGATTTTCTGTATTAAGCTGATACAAATATGTGGAAGCGTTTTTCATAGAACTACAACTATATTTTAGTAAGTATCATAGAAATCATTCAAACGGTAATATGTAAACTATTTTAACATCAGTTAAACAATCTCCCATTGACATGCTGTCAAAGAAGTAGTTATATAATCTTATGGAGGCATTTATTACGTCGATTTCTTTTACAAGTGATCAACATTTAAGGCATCTATCCTTACCCTGGCCATAGAAGCGTAAGAAATACGGTATACATAATTTCATTACAATACATTGTTATTCTTTTTTTCAGATAAGGATAAAAACAATTGAAGTCTCACTTAGTGATCTTTTAAAATGTTCAAACATTTTGAGGTTACATATTATGGTAATATAAAGACAATGCATTTAGCATTTCAACACTTTCAATTTCTATATGTTTATAAGAAAAGACGGACCTGGTAGTTTTGTAGTTTAGAAACGGTCCGTGACGTTGGCTGTACAATCGCAGTTCAACGTCAGATCTATATTTGGAAATGAATGCAGATCCAGAATAAAGATCTGATGTTGAATTTTTATTGTAGTGATAATTTTATAACGTAACATTGCACGTCGATTTTTTTACTTTCTGTTTATTGATTAAGAATGTTCTATAATGACCTCGTTTATATTTATTAGTCATATCTTTTCGTTTTTTAGTTTCAGTACCAGACGTTCAACCGACTATTTGTGTACCAAATTATAGCAAACATTCCTTTCTTTATGCACACATTTTTTTTTAAATATCTCTCAGTTTGGACCAACTGACTCAGAGCAATATTCGTTTTGAACAGACAACTCGTATACGTATTTACTAAGGTAGTCTAATTGTTTCATAAATAATCATTAAACAACTTTCTGGAGCAAGATTCTTGAATTTTCTTCTCGTCTGTACACATTTTTTACAAATAGTCTCCCAAACGCACAAATAATTTGTACATCCACGGGCTGTTTGTGCTGGAGAAAAGCACGCTATATTTTTTTTTGCAGGAGAAACGTCCGATATATTTTTTACATTTTTATATTTTATAATATTTTTGACTGCATTGGGCTATCCTTGTTCATGATTGTTGAAACCCACGGCTATCGATTATCCGAAACAATTCTTTCAAGATTTTCTCATAAAAGAAACAATTATTGAATTTCAAAAAAATAATAGATCAAAATCTTTTTTCTGTTGCTCGTGGGATTTGCTTCTATTCTCTGAACACTGAGCTTCTGATGTATTTCTCAAATTCTATCTTGATTTTGAGAAGTTGTCCTTACTTTTTTTCAGATCACAACGCTGCTTTTTACAATGCGCAACGGGATATTTGCACACAAGATGCTTGTACACAGTTTATAGTTCTTTAAATAAATAACCGAGAACCGTTTTCTAAATTAAAGACATAACTAACATGCACTGTTCTTTTTTATAACACGATTTTTTTCACGTTACTCTTTTTTGAAATGCAAATCTTTTTGTCAGATTTGCTTTTCTCTTTTTTTATCTCGTTCCCACGACTTAGTTACTTGTGGGAACGAGATACTAAGTCGTTCACTCGAGTCAGTATCTCGTGGGAAAAAGATAAAAAAAGAAGTGAAATTTTAAAAAAATGTTGTGCATGTCACCTCTGTACCACCGTACCTTTTAAACAAACTTGTTATCTAATATATTTGTCAGACAGCCTTATCTTTTATATTTTTAAAAGGATAAATACAACCTAAGAATCGAAGTTTACTTTATGCCGTAAGAAGAGATTTTTAAAATATGAACGCTATGTTTAAGTTGGAACACATTAACAATTGTTTTTTGGTACACCAGTAATAAATTTAGATAAAACAATTAAATGCGAGTTCTTACCAAAGTAGATGATGACACCGCAGATTGTCACAGTTATTGGAGAACATAAAAATGATGACGTCATTTTCCTGTATTTCCACTAGAGTAGCCAGCGACAAACTCGGGACTTTTCTGCAGGGGTTTGAATCATCTTGACATTGGTATTGTATTTATATTATATTCTATAATTCTAGAAACTAAGTATGTTCAAATATAATTTTTTTTTAATATAAAATATGTCTCTTTCATTCTTGAGAAAATTGCAAGATTGCTCTCGATTGAATGAAAATATAATTAAAATACACATTTAAAAATCCCTTTAAAATAGAGATGTTAGAATTATACTTTTTCATTTGATCGTTAGTTCTGCCTATTTCTTAGTATGTATGCAAGAATAAAATCGATCTTTATAACGAACCAGAATTTTTAGAATGGACAAACAACCAATCATTTGTGTGTAAAAGTTTTGGTTATTTAAAGAACTATCAAAACTTCATACAGTGAATCAGAAAAAAACGAATTTTTGTTGTGACCTGTACATATTGCAAGTGTATTCAAACTATAAGAGCGTACCCGTAAGAGCCGTAAAATAGGTTTGTGTTTATTTGATATTGTACAGGAAACCTTTAACTATGTTATATCTACAAACTTAGTACTTTATTCTAGAAAAGGCAACTAAATGGCGTTTTACTATTGTAGTATGTAATAATTACACAAGAACGATAAATGAGATGATTTTAGACGCAATCAGTTGCAACAATCTGCATGAACATGAGCAGCTGTTGTTGAGATAAGATAAAGCCTCTGTGTATTTAGATGAAACACTAAATAAATGAAGTCATTTTTAAACAACCAATGTCTTGAATCATAGGCAATTGTCAATGTACGTAAATGAAATCCATCAAAAATATGCACTTCCTGTTTATAGAATAAAAATACTTAAGGAGTCTCGGTACGTACTTATCCAGAAGGCGTTACAATTATTAGGAAAAATGCTTAGTTGTAGTGAACTACTGCAGCAAACTGTCATTCATTTAATGTTATTTGATTTATTCAGGTGAGCGTAACGCAACCATCACAGATATTCTATTCAAAGTATTTTTATATAAATCAGTTTCCTCTTAAAGCTTAGATTTGTACAGTTTTCTCAGAGTCAAGGCTTTGCTTTATGTATGTCTCGAACCATTAGTTAAAAAGATAGCGTCTAAGTAAACTACAAGGCCACTAAACGTGTATGTAATATATCAGATATGACCAAATGTGCCTTCTTTCCCAATGCCTGATATCGAAATTATTGTTACATTGTATTTATGCAACTGTCTCGTGAAACACATCCCTAGGATATCTTATTTTTGATGGAGTTAATTCTTTAAAGCGTTTGTTATCTTAGTAGTAATCGCAAACTTGTCTTACATGAACACATTATTTAAAGAGTTGTTCGATTTTCGCCGGATAAAACTACAAAAAGTGACGCCAGGCTAAATGTTTTAACATATCTGTCCTTGTCAGACATTTTCTAAAACTGATACCAGCAATATAACATGCTTACTTGGCACTCTTGGAATCGATCGTTTAAAAAGGAGAATACATCGTAGATGTGTTGGTATAACTGGTAGATATTGCAAAAGATTTTCAGGATAATTTCGTGTCGTCCATATGTTATGATTTCTTTAAACTGTATTATGTTCCAACATATAGTAACTACCCGTAGTCACTTGTTGCGAGTAAATATTCAAGTTATAAAAATACGTACACCTACAATGTAAGAAGGAGAAACATGAACATGATATTAGGGACTAATAATTGCTTGTCTTTGGCACATTGTTTTGTAATTTACTGACATATTTGCATCTTTTACCATCATCACTAATCTACCATTGGACAGTGCTCATGTATGACTATTTGTATAAAGCAAACATTATGAATAAATGTCAGATAAAAACAAATTAGCAATATGAGATGTATGGTAATGAAAACAGTTACAATGATTTTATGTTATTTTGATGACACAGATAATGAAGAGGAGTGGGGTAATGCTACAACAAAAAATTTCTACTTTAGCTCTTCATAATGACAATGATCCTCAAGATATTCTTCTGAAATGGTGTCTTAAAAGTATTAGATTAATTTTCTGTATGTTGCTGCATTTGAATATTTGCTTCATTCCATATTTTCTCTTCTTTTTTTGTTTTGGACTTTCAGTATTTAAAGAAAAAACAACCAGTTTGTCAAATTTCATACTCCAGTACCGCGTTCTTACTTTATTTCTTCAGTGTATTCATCTTTCAAAATTGCGGTAGTTAAACGACAATCTCTAGTATAACCTAAACGCCTAGACAATACTTAAATTTGAACCTGTTCAGCGAAATATTTGTATCAATGTTTTTTTTTCTTACACGTCACATAGAAAAGGGATTTAATTAAACCACAACTTTGTGGAACAAACTTCATTATCTATCCATGTGTACTGTTGAAAAGGTAATATTTATTAGTATAACCCAAACGCTACAACAAACATTGCTTTTGAACAGAACATGTATCAGATCTTATATCAGGATCTAAATGCTTAAAACATATATAAGCCGTTCTACGCCACTAGAATTTTCCTTTGCATCAGTGCAATCCTACAAGCTTGTTCACAGAGTAAACATGAGTTGTGCATTCAGGTGTTGTTTACAATTGAGAAATCACGCTATGTACTGACAAACAACATTTAATCAAATGGCTTTATCTGTGGCGTTTTGACTGCATTTTGCTATCCTCTTTAAAGATTGTTGAAACACACCACCATTGGTTAGACAAGTGCTTTCAACCACTTCTTCTCTGAATTAGAAATATTGACTTTTGAAAATAAATACATAAACAGTTTTTCTCCGAGCCCTATGGGATAAGTTCTTGACTCTTTTCTATGTACATAAGGGTTAGGATAGGTCTCAATTTTTCTCAGATGTTAAAAAGTTATCCTTGTATATGTATATTTTATAGCACAAACCTATCCCTGTTTTTAACTATTTTGTACACAAGTTTCCAGGTCATTAAAAAGTAATTATGAACAGTTGACTAAATATCACAGATTCTACCACTGATAGAAGATTAAGGAATGGTAGCTTTGTTTGGATGTACTGCTTTATTCTCAAGAGGCTAATATTTCCGGCGTTCAATTAAAAAAATATAGGCAGACGTGCATCAGACACATGGACATAAATATTGAAAGAGTTTTTTCCGACTTGTAAATTGCTTTTTATCCAAGGAAAAAAATCACTTGAGCACAAAATTTACGAAGCTAAGATCTTAATTATTGTTATAGAGGTACAGTAAGGTTCCTTGAACTATTCTGTCTCGGTAATTAAAACGTACAAATGACACTCATTTTTACGAGGGCTTTTAGAGAACAAACTTTTCATGTTCCTGTCCAAAACCATTTGTTGATATTCAATAACAAGTCTGTATGCATAACTTGTTGTATGAACGTGTTTCAGTTATTATGGCAACACCAACAACCCGTTATAAAATTCCTGGTGATACTGTTGATTTTTTTTGTCAATACTGAAAAAAAGAAAATTTGAGTCTTCATACCACACTTTACATTTACTGATTGGTATTTCAGTCAGGTCAAAGCCAAGTGGATTTAGAAAGCTCACTGAGAAATCACCTGATTAATAGCTTTAATGTCGAGACATCTGTAATGTAAAAAGTAGCCATTTTTTAAAGAAATCACCAAACAAAACTTCACTTAAAATTTTTGAAATGGGTGAGGACAAATGTTACCTGCTGTGTTCCGAGGACAATAAAAACGGGCAGGATTGTGACCTGAAAAAAGGCCCATTTTGTCGTTTTTTTATGATGAAAATAACTTTCTAATCTTTGTTATTACCGCGTTATAATTCTGAACATGAGACAATGGCTCAGTAAATACAATGCAACTGTCAAGTTTAAAGTGAAACGTTAAAATTGACATTTTGGATGAAAAGCCTCTTACAGTTGCCTTTATATACGTGTCAAACAAGTCACTGCCCAAGTACCAAGGATAGCAAAAACAGTATAAAAGCAAGGAGTGTGCAATATTGCACTCTCATTTGCTCGGAAAGGTCTCTATTAATTCCATTGTAAAAGATATCTGTATTTTCGATGGTGTAAGCAATTATTAGCCTTTGTTGATCGCTAAACACAGAAACAATAAGAACAAAACAAAGAACTGAGATTCTTGTACCGTGATAAATTATAACGAAACAAAAAAATATCTCAAGAAATTGAAGAATACACAGGAAATCTTTAGATTGGCTAAAAAGTTATTTTGCAATTCTTGAATACCTTTATCAATGTTTAAAAATTCACTAGTACTATACCAAATAGTACCAAAACAAATTATGATCCAAATATAGAAATTATCGTAACACATTTAAATCATGCTGCCTTTGGTGTTTCAGTGCTTTTTCTTCTGTTTCCAAAACCAAATCAGTCAGTAAAGTTTGCATCACAAATGTACCAGCTTTCGTAGACACAATGCTACTGCGAAAATCAATTCAGCAATTATCTATTCTTTCCATTTTAATCTATTGCCTTTTATGCAGTGATTTTTATAGTTTATAGTTTTTATCGTACCACTGTTTGTCGCTGTAATATTTCGAACTGGTGTAGCCTGTTTTTTAGGCTTCAACAGCATTTATAGAAATACACACTTCCGACACGACACTTGTTTTGAGGTCATGGCCTTCTCTAGTTACATCAATCCTAGATACACTTAGAATTTTCAGCTAGATTGCACGTTTCCCTGGTGATTAGTGAATTGATAAAGACGATAAACAAACACAAATAGATAGAAGGCTTTTATTATCAAGTAGTGTTATATTGTAATATCTTATGGCATTTTTTAGTGAAAGGGAATTTGTATTTTTGTTTTGAAGATGGAAGACATGCAGTTTCTAAAGAAAAAGAGTAAAATTATTATCATGTATGTTTCAGACTCTCAAAGAAGGGAAATGACGCCAGTCTAAGACGAATCATAAACAACTAGCCAAGCATTAACTGTTTTAAGATATCATACTTCGGGTAGGTTAACCGACTTGGTATAACCATAAAAAGCCATAGATTGACATACTCTAGTCCTCCAAGAAGATTTTTTTGACAAATTAAAGAAAAACAAAATCTGCAAGAATCAAGAAGATTTACTATGTGTTCCTATTTTTTCAGTAAAGTTGATACAATACTTGAAAGAAAATTAAAAAAAAAAAGTTTCTTAAATATTCTATCTTCATTATTAAATGCTTCAACAAGTGTGCCGTCTCGTACATAGTCAATGACTAAAGAAAAGAAAAATAAATAAGGAAAGCTATGTCTGAAATCTACTAGATTTTCCTTTCAGATGAAAAATATATATAAACTAATTTTTTCGCCAGAAGATAGTCTCACAAAATTGTTACTTCTCGAAAAAGAAACAGCATTCTCACAAAATTGTTACTTCTCGAAAAAGAAACAGCATTCTATCAGAGATAGATTCTGTTATTTTGCATTTTTACAGCTAAGCTAAGAGTACACTAAGTGGCAGGAAAACTCGAAAAGATAGGGGCAAGTTCAATACAAGCACATATTTATAACACTGTAGATAAATTAGTCCCTCAATGATAATCCCGCGAACAAAAAGCATATAAGAATGTCAAAGACAATTTAAAATTAAAAGTCCGTGGTTGATATTTGCCTGGAGGTCGATATTGGCTTGAGGTCGATACTGCCCTAAGGGTCGATATTGTCCTGTGGGACCATATTAACCTGAGGGTCGATACTGGCCTGGGGTCGATTTGGCCTGCTTTTAAATTTTGCTTTAAACACGAATAAACTGATGTAAGTTTCTTTAGTGATAAAAATGATTCTTATGAATTAATTAATGTCTGTTTCGTCTCTGAGTTAAACAATGGAGACACTCTTCATTTATTCAAACTTAGATTTTAATTATCATTAGAAAATAATTTATGAGTGTTTTTCTCAACCTTCAGTTTTGGTTAATGTTCTATCAGGCCAAGAATATTGTAGCACTTGACCTGCATCGTATTTGCTATACGCTTGGAAAGAAAACGTCAGGGAAGCGAAAACTATCGGCAGTGATATCAGACTTATAATGTATTTTCAAAAATAAAATGTACGGAGGAATGATAATATTAAAATTCACAACCACCTTTCGAAAACAAAGATCCATACCTTTTCTACAACTGTTTGGAAAATTATTATTGTCTGTGTCCGGATTACCGAAATCAAGGTTTTGCAGATTATACCGATTAACTGAGAAATAAAAGAACGAAGTTTCCGCCGATATGCAGGAAATAACAATGAATTTACGCTACTTTCTAGTTAAGTAAACGTTGATATGAATGAGTAAATTCCTAGAAAACGCACGTTATCCGTTTAGTTATCTAACACTTGCATTATAGAAACACAATAACAACATGATGTTTGAGTTTTGCCTTGTCAACAGAATATTGGCCCAAGGCACTCGAAACGATGCTTATAGTTTGAACAAATCAGTCTTGGCCAAACGAATCTTACACTAACAGTCAAATAGAGTATTTGAAAATCTTTTTGAAAGTCTGAATTTAGATAATAATATAATATCGTAAATGCTCAAAATATTTATGCTTCTTACAGATGTTTTTATATGTTAAATCGTAAAGTAATACAGAAAATAGCTTGATTTAAGACAAGCAAGATATCCAGGTAGTCCCTTTTTGATATTTCGTTAAACCGATATTTTTAACTAAAAGCACAATTCTGATTCTACGAGTTTGCACAGCTAAAATTTATAATTTGCTCAATTTAATGTTTCTGCTCTATCAAAAACCAAAAAATGATAACTAAAAAAACCCCCTCGGGGACATATATCCTGCTAGGGATGAAAACGCTTCAGCTACTGCAAGAAATATAACTACTACAAGTAAATTAGCATCATCATCATCAACATCATCACCAACATCACCGTGATCATCATCACCATCATTTTGCCTTACAATTTGATCGCTCTTCAATCTGCATTTGTTCTGAATTCTGCTTCGTTCCAAGCTTTGACAATTAAGCGGTCAACAGAGAAATAAAGCATGATTCGACAAGAATCATCAATTGATATTATGCGTCTGCTGAATAAAAACGAGATATTAACCCATTAATGACTAGCGTCTGCGAAAGTAGACATAGGCAATCAGTGCAAACCCAGGTCAGACGTCTGATCAGTGTCTACACTATTTGCATAAAGGACTTCCTTCAAAAAATATAATGTAATTGAAAAAAATTTATACCAGAAACCCTTTTAATTGAAAACTGACAAGGATGGCATAATCCATTAGGCATGAATGTGTTAAATACCTTAGGTCAGCAAATTTTTGCAATGAATGAAAAGGGTCATTCTGTTGCTTAAGCGACTGGAAATTTGAATTAAATTTGAATTCCTAAGTAATACAGCATGTAGCTTTAAGATTATGTCTTCTTTTTAAAGCATCTATGGACAACGAAAATAAATTTTCGAGAGCCTAAGTTCTTTATTCAAGGAAAAGCTTTTTAGTGTTAAAATAAGAGTTTAATCTTTAACGGTTTCGGTTTTTTAAGACTTGTACAGTAAGTATGGTAAATATCTTAACCTTCTCTTCTGTCATTACCTTTTTAATAGGAAGCCAACTACAGATCAACCTTAAAGCTTGTGTACTTAAGTATGAAATATGATTTTTACTATCTGTGTAACTGTTTTCATTGTTAAATCTTTCCCAATTTTATTTTTTAACGAAATTTCCAGTATACGCAAAATCAAAACATTACTTTTTAAATTCAGGAAACGTTCCGCATGTGATTTTGTTTAGTAAGTCTCATTGCTTCAAGTATATCCCTCACAGATAACGTTCTCTAAACAACATTTTTTTCTAGAGCAAACGGGAAGTTACAGGGCTTCCCCTCCCCCCCCCCTCTGCAATTTCAGTAAAATATTATTGTACAGATAAGTCTCACAATAAACATAATACTGACATCCAAGCGGTGCTTGTGCAAGAGAAGTGTTACTGAAAGCTAATACCAATTTAACGTATTTTTTTTCGGTATTTTCGATTTGGCTAATCCTGTTCCACACGGACAATGATGTTTGGCTAATGCCGTCGGATCTTTACAATTTTAGAACATATATTCTAGGGAAAAGGTAAAATTATGAACAGCATTTTTCTTGCCTATCAGACAGGATTGTCTACTGTTTACGTATACACCCGTGCAAGAAAACCCCATCTTACACCACCATGTAAGATAAGTCGCATGCTTTTAATGACGTCATTCCGTTATGAATGAAGTTGTAAAAATTCATACGCTACTATAAAAAATAGTGCCAAATGAAATTCAGTTTTCGTTATTTTCTTCCGAATTTAAATGTATGTGTGATATGCAAGAAAAAGAATCTTACACTGGTTGCGGGTACAGACGGGAATATCCGGCTTTCGAGTAACTGTTTAACGGTAACTCGACACAGCTTTCTTTCTGTGGGATGTCTCTGACTTTAACAATGTACATTGTCTGAAAATTTTGTCCGTTACTGTTTTACACGTGAAAAACGGAGAAGAACAGAAATTGATTTGTAATAAGAAATTCTTCAAAAAGATTCTGACTATTGAAAACAAGACATATGTGGATTGCCCTTTGTAAAAATTTTTGTTAATTTCAAAAATAAGCTGCTAACAGTTTTCAACATAATTTTTTCGATAATATTACATTTAGTTTGTCATTAACTGGTAATTTTGCAAGTTCCATTTTACTTGTAGCAGAGAAAGCAGTTTGGCCTTGCAGCTTTTGAAGAGTACATGTACTTGTCTAGACAATATAAAAACATTTGCTTTCATTTTAATATTGTTATAAACAAGCGTCAACAACACCTTTTGTACGTAATTATGCCTTTTAGATTATCGCACACCCACTACAAGATGCAATTTTATGGCATTAAACAATTAAAGTGAACATATCATATCACAGACAATAATGACTTCAGTAATTCTAGAAGCAATCCACTGCAATTATCTACTCGTACTTGCGCAATTTCTGAGCAGATAAGACAGTGTATCTGGATTGTCCAAGATAAACTTATGACGGCACATTGGCATTAGCAATCTCTAAAATCTCATAAAGGATTTTAGAAATGTCAAAGAAGCCATTCAAAGAGATGTGTTTTTGCAGAACACATAATTCAGTTAAGACGGCCACGTGAAGTAAATGGAATTACTGGTCGAAAAAATATATGTATATAACCATTTCTGAGTGTTTTACATAAGCTTTGAAATTTATAGATACATATAAACATCAACCTTTGTATGTTTGATCACTCTGTGCTGTATCAATTTTGTTTTAGAGAGTGTTAGAGAAATCATTTTGTACAAAAAATATAAGAACTTCATTCGCTTTACCACAAGTAATGGAGGACAGCTCATTTTATCGATGTAACTTGCGAATAATAAAACGACATATATCTATTCAACAATCTCACAATGCGTAT
Source organism: Cyclina sinensis (assembly GCA_012932295.1). Taxonomy (NCBI): domain Eukaryota; kingdom Metazoa; phylum Mollusca; class Bivalvia; order Venerida; family Veneridae; genus Cyclina; species Cyclina sinensis. The sequence continues at coordinate 46,698,995 of JAAONU010000013.1, forward strand.
TATATGGAGGCAAAGAATGTAGAAGTAGTAGAATATTGACTAACACTATTTTGATTAAAAACTTGGTAAAGAGGAAAATATCTTAGGTCATTTTTACAGATAAAAATGTAGAGAACAACGTGTAAAAGTGCCAGGTAGCATCGATTTCTATCATATATTTTGTTCGACTTGTTTCGTTAACGATGTTGTAAATTTACAGTTAGAAATGCACTGCCGATTACATTTCTGTGCTTAGATCTTATCTTCATGTCTATTGTTGCATAGACATGCTATAGTTTTCATGGTATTTCTCTTAATCCTGCGATTACTAAGAAAAGAGCACTTATACAGCCGAAAAAAAGAATAAGCTGAAAGTGTATACACTTACGTATTTATGAAACTTGGAAATAAACTATAATATCTTGCCATTTCAGAACTAAAGAAGCTGCATTAAATAGGTAACTCATTTGTCGATCCATACAGTATTTTCCTTCTGTCTATAAATATATTTTTCTTTGTTGTCAAACTGAATTTGACCTTCTCGTGGTGTTTGATCCGGAGTGACCATGCTGTTTAATGAATACCTTGTACTTGTTTTAGCGACTGAGCGTCTGCTTTTGATCTGAAAGAGGCTAATGGATCCACATAGAACAAGGATCGATTGTCCTGGCCAGTCCTTCATTCTTGACAAAATAAGAGCACATATTGAATTTTTAAAGACTGTTTAGATTTTCTCTGATTCCCATGGGAGCTATTTGTGACTATCCTTCATTCATATTGGATGCTTTGAAAGAATGTGGAGAAATTCTTTCTAGCTAACAGTTGTTCTTTTGCATATATCATGAGATCTTGCACTGGATTTTGTATCAAGTAGTATTTCACTTGATATTTTTGCTCAATTTCAGTTTTTGTAAATATATTTTAAAGAAATACCGTCGTTTAGATCATTTATGCTCTTGAAAACAATAATAGGTGACTTCAGTTCTGATGAAAAAGTCGCCATCTAAGGTCACGTGACAGTCGTATTTTCCCATAGAAAACACTGAGAGCAATTATCAGCGTGAAACTATAGCAGTGGTCATAAACTAAAAAAATGTAAATATATTCTGACTCTATCGCTTGAGAGATACAACAATTTAAAAGTAATTACACGGAAAAAAATAATCGAACGCATATCTCGCGAGTTTCTTTTTTATAATTTTGCTCCAGGATTCAAGTGATCTACGCCAAGTGTAAACACATTAAGCTCTTTTGTTACCCTTTCAAATTATTCAAATTAACATGCACAGAGCACAGATGCTATTCTGATTGGATATAAGCCTTTAGTCTGGTTTCATGATTTTTTTCTATTAATCTGTTACGATATGGACATGAGTAATTCACAGAACTCAAACATTCAAAGGCAATGTTAATGCAGATCATATTCTACAAAAATGGCAAAAAGTAAACATCAGTTAAAATATCTCGCATTGACAGGTTGTCAAAGGAGTAGTTATATAATCTTATTACCTCAACTTCTGTCACACCTGATCAACATTGGAAGCATCTATCTTTATTATTGGCATGAAGGCGTAAGAAATACGGTATACATAATTTCATTACAATGCATTGTTATTCTTTGTTTCAGATAAAGGATAAAAACAATTGAAGTCTCACTTAGTGATCTTTTAAAAGTTCAAATATTTTGCGGTAACAGATTATGGTTATAAAAAGGACACTGGTTATAGCATTTCAACACCTACAATTTCTGTATGTTAAAGAAAAGGCGGTCCTGATAGTTTTGTCACATTAAATAGGTCAGTGACGTTGGCTGAACAATCGCAGTTCAGCATCAGATCTATATTAGGAAATGAATGCAGATCCAGCACTCACATCGACATAACATTGGCATTCGGACCTCATGTCAATGTCACAGACAGATCTACTGTCGTAGCAAGAGCTAGAAATATAACGTTTTGAATGCCAATGTTTTATCGATGTCAGAGCTGCATCTGCATTTATTTTCGAATATAGATCTGATGTTTAACTTTGATTGTAGTACTTATATTACAGAACTAAATTTAGTACAGGCTTTTACCTTTCTTATAGGACTTAATTACGGAACGCTGATATCATTGCTTTTTTAACTGTAGTTAAAAATAATAAGTTTTGCCTTTTTCAAAAGATGTACCGATCTCGAAAATCTTTCTTCAAAAAGGGGAAAAGAGTTGCAATCATGGATAAAAATTCACGGTATTGAACCTGCTGATCAAGATATCAGACAAACAATCATGATAAAGGAGAGCATCACAGCATATTATGTTCGTGAAATTTTTTTAATTCCACTTATAACGTCTCATCGCTGCATAATTAACGTAATCAGAAGTCTACGTTAGAAATAAAATCAGACAAAACGTAAAAAATAAGTCTTTTAGAAAAGAAAAGAAATAATATTTTCCGCAAGGGTATTGCATGCCTTCCATGAGGATTCTGAACTTATCTGTTATAGATGTACAGTTGTATTGATGTCTATTTAGTTGTCAGTTGTAAATAAATTATAGCAATAAATCATAAACGTTTACACACAGTGGGTTAATATGAGGCCCTTATGTAAGTACTTATCACATACGCCAAAAAACATGCTGTTAATATAACCTAAAGATTTTATATCTTGCCGCAATGTATGTTAATATATCCTAACATCCAATATTTTGTTAAGTACTTTCAATCGAAATTAGGTTTTGCATGTTACAGATATTTCGAAGCATACAAAGATCGACTGCTCTGAACAACTCCCAAGATCTGTATGTTTTGAATTTCAGAAGTAAATAACAATTTTTTAAGATGCCCCCTGGATTTGTATTTGGATTTTAACCTTTGGGAGTAGCTTGCTTAATATTCAGCTCTTGTCCTTATCTTTATATTTTAACAAAACTCACAAAAAATCTAAGCATTACAATAGAATCCACTACATGCTTGTATAAAAGTTGAAGTTCGCTCGAAAACTCGAAAAAAACGAAAAAAAAAAAAAAAAAAAAACAATGCAAAAAAGCCAATGTTTTCCACGTCTTATAAACTAGGAAATACGTCATTTGTCACAATATTTTAAATGACAGATGATTAAGCTACATCCATGCTAAATATCATTTAAAAAGCTTGTACAGTATTCGAAAAATTCAACCAGTTTCAATTTTCATTGTGAGTTTTGTGATCAACAACACTTGAAGCACATCAAAATTATGATTTCTTTAGAAACGACAAAGTCAGTATATTAACACATTAGACATTTATTTAGGTAAGTTTAAAAAAATAAGAAACAGGAAAGAAGAGGAATATCAATAAAAAGATACAAAAAATATTATAATTATAATTTTTATGTATTTGTCTGACTTTTATCTTAGCTATGACATGTAAATATGCTGAAAAGTCAAATGTATTATCGGATACCTATAATTATTGCAGACCGACAGAATAAGTCCAGCAGTAGAGTTTTGGCATAGTTTTGCCCACACGCCCCCGTCTCTCCCCTTAAAAAATGTTGATTCTGTGTGTAGCTTATTAGGTGGAAAAGTTTAGAATATTTTAGGAAAAATATAAAAAAAAATTACTTTTTGGCAATGTCGGCCTATTTTCTTCTGTGAAGTGGATGTTATTATATTGCTTGACAGAAGGCGTGTATTGATAAACATCAACAAAACAACAGCAACAACAAACAACAATAAAACAGAAATGATTTTAGAATAAAATCAATAGTAACAATGACATACATCAGTCTGTGAACAATGATATGGAAAAGGAAGTACATTTCTGTAAATGATGATGATGCTGAAACATACATTAGCCTCGTAAAATTCGCTTTGGTTCAGGTGTATAAGAAAATCAATTTATCAATTTGTTAAAAATAACACCAATGTGCAACGCATAATTTCAGAATAATTAGAAGGCAAGGGAAAGGTACGGCCAGTATCGGTAATTTGGAATAGGGTTTGGACAGTGTGTCAATAAAAAGGTTACTTACATTTACACGGAAGATATCTGGCACATTGTGATTCCATGACAACTGCCAAATAATCTACTACCAAAAGCCTCATGACATCAAATGAGAGAGGAAGACTTAGTATTAAAACATATATTACAGAATGAAAATGTACATATGAAACATATTAAACAACAAGTATGATAATTAAGGACAATATAAAGTATGAAAATTAACAAAGGGCAGTAACTCCAAAATAATAAAGCACTGCACTTCACAACTATGAGATTTATCCACCTGTGAAGTTTCAAGTCAGTAGTTTTCATACTGTTTGGGTTACATCGTGGACAAAAAACAAGTATGAAAAAATATAAAGGGCAGTAAATCAAATATAATGAAGAAGAGAGTTGTGAATTTTATGCACTGCACTTCAACTCAATAAGATCTATCTACCTACAAAGTTTCTGGTTGATACCTCTTGTAGTTGTAGAGTTATGTTCCGGACAAAGTTCTGAGTGTAAAAATGAAAAAAAGGTAATAAATAAAAAATTAGGTAAGGCAGAGTTACGGTTCTTCTGCACTGCACTTCTACTCAATAAGATCTGTCTACCTACAAAGCTTCTTGTTGATACTTCTTCTAGTTTCAGAGTTATGTCCCGGACAAAGTTCTAAGTGTAAAAATGAAAAAAGGGCAAAAACTAAAAAAATGACAAGGCAGAGTTATGGTTCTTATGCACTGCACTTCTACTCGATGAGATCTATCTCCTACATAGTTTCTCGTTGATACCTCTTGTAGTTACAGAGCTATGTCCCGGACAAGAAAAAACGGACGGACTGACGATAACACGGACATACGGACGGACAAAGCGGCGACTATTTGCTCTCCCTTCGGGGAGCATAAAAATGTCCATTCATTTGCGCAAGAAAAAAATTAAACCTTCATTATAATTCACTAAGGCTAGCGCTTTTAATCTCCAGGAGTTTTCTTTTCAGAAATGTATTCTTTCCTACATAGTATTTAAAGCGATTGTAAATTTACGAAACATCTTAAAGACTGCATTTTAATGAACTTATTCCTATGTACCGGTAACTGTTTTTGTAGTAATCAGACACTGATCTAACTGAAAAACCCATTTGAAAGAATGTATTTAGATCTGCGTCTGATACGTATACAAAATATTGATGTCTGTCAGTCAATGCTATTTTTATTTGAACAAATATCTCCTTGTCAAACGAATTCTAGATCTAACACGAGCCTTAAACATCCTTGTCAGACAATTTTCTATTCGATCTTTTTTGGATGACGAAAACAGCCTACGTTTTGGCGTAATGATAATTGCATAGTAGGAAATTCTGGAGAAAATTACATCCCTTTGATATATATTGATAGCCATAGTGGAATAATTTGCAAAAATGCATAGAAGAAGAAGCTTTTAACATGCACAAAACTTTCGTAGATTTATCTTTTATCATCTCGAGGGATGAAAAGGAAAATGTTCTAACGGCTTCTTTAATTTATAGTATTTAGGGTTCATTACCTCATCAAGCCAAAACATCCTTTAAAATTTGAAGGTCCTGAGAGCAGTTGTTCTTACTGATTAGAAACCGTTTCTTAAGTTCTGGCGCGTGTCAGCATGACCCTTAATCCTGTCAACCAAAACAATATGGTTCACTTGCACATCGGTCCTCTGTGCAGTTGTTCTTGAGTTATTGATCTGAATCAGCTCCAGTGAGCATGACACTGTGTGCCCAAAATAATACAGTATAACATAAACGATATCAATTTCAGTTACCTGTCATTGTTGGTCTACCAACCAAATCTCAAGTACCTGTGCATATGTGTTTTACTTTAATATTTTTTTCCTTTTATTTTCTCCTTTTATTTTTGAGTTCTACATAGAATTTATTTCTTTTAAAGTTATACCGCCCTTTAAAGAAATATATTATCGCCAATTTATGCAAATGTTCGCAGTATTGCATACACAACCTACACAAAAGAAAATATGCTGACTATTTTCACTCATATCATGACTAGGGTTGTGAATGTCAGCGGATATAAAAACACCTACTTTCGTAATCTGTAACTTCTCCACCAGACAGATTTGAGTTTATTTACCCTCGGTACCGGCTAAAGCTAGATGACCACCAGTGCTCGGATTTGTATATTTTCAACGTTATTTTTAGAAACAACATTTTATTAATAGGACCCGATTAATTCAGTGCCGATAAGTATTCTCAACTTATCATACAACTTCTTCCTGTAAATGTTTTACATTTTGTTTTCTGTAATGGAAGGGTTTTGAAGAACACCTTACCGAGGACGTTTTGGTCTATCTAACATTTATGTTTATGTTTTGATTTATCCAACGTTGTTGTCTATGCCATGTTTTCAAATTGACGACTCAAATATCGGCGAAGTGCGTTCGGTATTTCCGAATCAGTTAAAGATGAGGCGGGTCATACAATGTTTTGATAATTTGATCCTTATGTACCTCAAACATAACCTTAAGCATAGTTTAGTTCTTATTTGGTTTATTTTTTGACCCAGAATTGTAACTTTAACATCTTTGGTTTAGGAACAATCAAACGACTTGTGCAAAATTTATCAAGGGGTTTAAGAGGAAACGCCATTTGAAGAAAAAGTTACCGAGACGCACAATGGACGCCGGACAGCCACCTTTTACAATAACTCACCTTTTAAAACTTTGTGTGATATAATTGGTCTATTATCAATAGAAATTGATGTTCTTTTAGTGATGCTGAACAAAACTGAAAATCAAATACAGATATTCATGTTTTAATTTGAAAAATAAGACTTATTGGGACACAATTTTCCTTAACGCAGAAATATACATCTGTAACTTAGATACAATTAAAAATATTTAATTTTTATTTGTAAATAAACTGTGCCACACTTAAAACTATTTGGGTGCAAGGAAAGTTTATTATCCGAAAGTCTGTTTAACAAAAATCAAGGTGCAATTAAAGGCTTGTTTTAGTTTTAATTATCTAAGGGTACAAAACATTTAAAACATTTAATAATTATATAAAATGTGTGGATATCAACCGTTGTTCTGTTTGTTTCGTGTTCTCTCTATGATATACTTATGGCGGCATATATGCATTAGTAATCACTCGAGATTTAAAACTATAAAATGATTAAAAATATGAATTGCTTTCCAGCATATAAAATTTGTAGTCTTCATTTGAAAAGGTCACAACTGTCCCTTTTAGCAGCATTTTCCCCCTCAAGTTATCATAAGTATACAAAAAGACGTTTAAATTTAAGTTACTGAAACTACCAATGTTAAAATACCTTTTCTAGAATTCAAAGTAGATATAGAATAAAATATTTTCGACGACAAAAGAATAAACAAACATGATATTGATGAAAACAGTTTCTTCTCTAAACTTTGACTCATTTACACTTTGGTGTAAAACTAAAAAAGTTTCAAACTATATTATTTACGTGTAACAATCATTCGATTTGTCACTGAGGTGCTATATATAAAATTTTATTCCTTTTATGTAAGAAGGCACATACTGAGAGAAAGTCGCACAAAATGAGTAGATTCTTGACAGAATAAATGGCTTAGTCCTGCGTATTTTCAAAACTAATGTGACAAATAAGTGCAATGGTAGGATACTACGTCATCGCGCACCTGTTTTATGCTCGTTCGTTGTATTTGCGTAAAGAATTTTTATAATGTAAAATTCTAGTTTAGGCCTGATAACAGGTGAAAGTTTTTTCAGCATGCATTCAGAAAAAAAAACTTTCACCCGTTTTCAGGCCTAAACTAAAATTTTACGTTATAAAAATTCTTTACGTAAATACAAAGCACACCAGCTAATCTAAGGTGATCAACATGATGTTTTGTAACTCTACAGATTTCTTATTGAAAAAGACCATTTTACCTTTCAAGCGACGGGTTGTTGATCCGCGAGGGAACATAAAACAGGTGCGCGATGACGTAGTATCTACTATTGTGTTTAGTCAAATTATTGTTTTTGTGTGAGTGTGAAGGCCATGTTTACAGAGGAAGCATAGGATTTAGGTAACTTTAAAAGGATATACCATACAATTAACCAGTGATTACTGCATGTCTGTGTTCATTGGTTAATTCACTACAGAATGAAAAATAATGGTTTACAAAAGTTTACAAAAGAATGTGTGTTGATTTTTCTCTTTAGTCTTTACGACACATAGAAAGTGTTCAGTTGGAATTAATGGTTGTCCACCAAAAAACTGGTACAAAAACTCTCTGTATTAAGACTTACAAAAATGTTTTCAATTCACCTGTTGTACCTCGAAGTTTTTGACTGACACCTTATCCTCGGGTCATAAATTATTGAAAATCATTCAAATCTACATGATTTTAAAGATAATGGAATATTCTAGAGTTAGAGTATACTTCTGTGAACAATTCTGAACAACGACGATATGCCTTTTAAAAAGCACAGATACGTTTCGGACATTGCGCATAGTAATCGAATGCCATATTTCCGTAACAGTTTAGGCTATAAACAAAATATGTTAAGATTAATGCTTAACGTGTCAATATCATTTTCGATGAAATAAAATTTTACCAATGTTTATTTTCATTCTTCCATTTAGTGTATTTTTTCATGGTTAAAATGTTTTGATATTTTATAAACGGCGGTATTGCATTATTTTCAGACGAAATTAAACTAACACTTACAAATTCTGCCCTAAACATTCATAACAGCAATACTTTTAACCAATGGAAAACTTCCTTCTTCAGCCGAATATTTTATAGCTAACAATTTCATTCGTTACAAATGTAGGTTAAAATCGATTTTAATGCAGCTACGCCGAAAAAAAGTTTCTGTTGCTACAAAATGAAGTGTAAGAATGAGATTTATGGTATTCATGAAACACATTAATTAAAGAACACAGTGAAGACGAATATGGGAGAAAAATGATCGAATGATGTAGAAATATATTTTTGTTTTTACAAATCAAAGCCATTATTTAATCAACTTTATGTACATTTATACTCCTGAATACAGCATGTCATCATGTTCTTCTATTTTTCAAAGTGTGAAAAGGAAAAAAATATTAGAAAGATATCAAATTACACATATAGCATTTCCGCAAGAATTAAGGAAAATAAAAATTCCATGACCACACAGGATTTCCTGTAAGTACGAGCTAACCGCAAGAAGAAATCCAAAAAGGATTTCCACAGGTTATATCTGACATTTAATTGCGCAGTACACTTCCGTAATCTAGGTCGACTGGAAAAGTGCACGGTATCTGTAAAGTGTCTGATATCCCGTTATCTTTTTTACTTCTCAAGCACTTGTCTAAGAGGAACACATTAGCAGAAGTGCAGTTCGATTTTCACGTGATACTATGGAATATATTGATATCTGTCAATCATTAAAAATGCTTAAAGATTAATTGATGATATACTACAAATCTATTTAATTGTTTCATTCTCTATAAAATGAAAAGTTATTGCTGAAAAGATCTTTATGTTAAACATACTTTTTTATGTATTAAGACTCTCAGAAAGTGTTTATTTTGAATAAAAGTCTATCCTACCAAAAATGGTACAACTACAAATCTTTATATAAACACTAATATTAAATACATTAAATTTATCTGTTGCATTAATATACCGACATCGGGTATTACTTCTATTAACATTTACATGATTTGACAGAATGGTAAACTCACAATTCTAGGTATGCCTCCTTGATTATTTTAGAGCTGTCTAGAGTAATGCTATACTTGAAGTATTCTTAGAATGGTAAAGCAATAACACACTTTTAAACAAAACTCTCAACTTGAATTGGCTAAAGTAATTTTAAGACTTCACTGCAATAAAAACATAACAAAGACAAAAGCTAGACATAAAGAAGACATTTTAAATATCACAAGACATTCAGACATTTTAGGTTGATATTCATATCTGTCTGTTTTAACCCACAGCATGATAAGACTGCATGGATGTGTAGGTTGATCTTTTTTCCCCGCACAGTATTACACTGACTGAAGTAATTCGCCAAAAAGATAAAGTTTTTATAACTAGAAATTTTTAATGGTTCCTTATCTCCAACAGAACTTGCTTATGTGAAAGAATTAAGCAGGTCTCTACCAACAGACTGTGATAGTGTAAAATTATTTTCAACTAATATGCTAGTGGATGAGTACAACCGGAAATGTCTGTTTAGTCATCCTGGTGAGATGTTAGAGTATAAATCTGTGGACTCTGGCAATATAACTGAACTGAAAACTTAACTGCGGCAAACGTTCTCTGGCTGAAGGTTGGTTGTCCTGTGATTTTACTGCGGAACCTTAATAATATTCTTGTTAATGGACTTCGAGGAAATCTTGTCGCTGCCAGCAACAAAGAACTGGCTATTTATTTTCCTTCACTGAATTTTACTGCTAGTATTAAGAAGGAACAATTTTCAGGTATGAAAAGTCTGCTTTTGCTTTTAATTACTGCATGCAGAATAATGTCTGTATTATATAAGAAATAATTTTCTAACAATGTTCCATTTCAACTCATTTTAAAGGTAATAGAATACACTGTTGATCCTGACATAAATCTCAATATGAAATCTCACAAAGGAATCTTAAAAAATAACCATAAAAGCAGGTTATGAGATCTAAACACAGTAAGGAAGAAAAGACCATAAAGTGTACTCCATCTACCTGGCTTGTAGTTCATGATATAATTATTATTTCACACACACACACGCACACGCACACACACACACACACGCATATATATATATATATATATATATATATATATATATATATATATATATATATATAATTGATGACACTGGCAACACTATCCTAAACACCTTAACTTTAAACATGCTAAATACTTGAAATGGAATTGTCCGTCTTTCATTTTAGATAGAACCATTCACAATTGTAGGGGACAAATTTAAAATATTTACTGACAGAATAACAACAGTGTAGACCATGATTATATACTTGATCTTTGTTTGCATTTGTTGCATAGGTCGAATCACTCGTTACAATCATTCCTAAGACTGAAATTGAAACAGATGTACAGTGAGCGCTGAAGATTATTATCCACACTCTTATGTACATGTAAATGACCATTGCTTAAATATCCTTTACATTTCATTTTCACAATATTATCTTAACACTTGGTTAGAAAAACTGGAAAAAAAACTTAACTTACCAGTTACATTCGAATGACCTTTATTTTGCTGACTGTATCGTTATAAGCAGACTCCATAGATCTTTTCCTCAATGGCTGCTTTTTCGCAAAACTGTACGGAAGTGCTCCAAGTGTAGATTTCCCAACGTTTGACTTCCTGGAAAGTACGTTTTGTCCAACAATAACACTGTTAATTGCACGTTTGTACTGAAGAGCGTTGGGGTTTGCATTGGCGCCATGATAAGTAGATCTCTGTTGGTTGAACACATTTTCTACAACATCTGAGTTTATCAGAGCTGGTGTTATATACATCGTTGAAGAAATTTGCAAGACTTTCAAGCATAGAGAAACAAATCCCTGAATACATTACTGAATGTCTTCTATGCACTGAGCAGATATTAGTTTCTTACTCTTTTGATTTTTTGGAATGTCTTTATTTTGTTCAATAAATGAAGACCACTTTGGAAACCAGACACTAATAGATTTAAGGGTATTTAATCTAGAATCCTCCGTTGATTTTATAGGCCTAAAGTCACGGAAAATATCATTTAATTTAGAAGTTTGTTCCAAAAGTTCAATAGCGCCATTCAAAGCTTGCCCCTTTTCACTAAGTGTTGTTTGGTAGGTTTTCATGGCATGCAGCATTTCTGTATTTAAAACTTCTTCTGCAAGGTGATTCCGCATTTTCATTTGAGAGTCTAAATTAAAATGTTCGTTTGTCAGTTTTCTGTGAATTTGTATGGCATTTTGTTGATCCAAAAGGAAAAGGAACATTTGCCACTGTACAGTGAGCATAGTGGGTAATGTCAAAGTTCTGGTGCATTTAGAAGTAACTCCACTCTTTAGAATATTATTTCTGATTTTATTTATTACATGTGAAATGTCCATAAGAAATATCACATCATAAGAAGTACATTGACTGGTCGAAATAAAGGATTTGGGAGAATTTCCAAGACATATGTGCATAAAAGAACGATTGCTTTAAGCACCGTTCCTACATGTGTACAGAACTTTAAATCCAAAGGAGTGAAGCATGTAAAGTGCTTTCCAAAAAATACTTTATAACCCCGAAGCCTGAATCCCACTGGTCACAAAGTGAGCAAATGCGAAACGGAAGCCATTTGTTTCTAGGAAATGTAGCTGCAGTACTTACTTCCGTAGTTGTTTCCCCTTGCTGCCAGTCCTTAACGCATGACATAAGTCCCTTTCACTTCCATATTCTGTGAAGCCAGACAGTTAAATCAAGTCACCATTTTTGTCAATTTCCACATCAGATTGAACTGACATTTCGTCAAACTGACCCCCATATCTTTCAGTGCATGGAATGTTTTGTCGTTTTGCTTCCAAATACATCCATTCTAAAACGTTATCATCAAAATCTTGAATTTGTTTTAATTTGTTTTATACATGATTAACGTTGACTTGGATGGCAGCACTAAAATTCTGCTTGCACACAACATTTCAAAACTGTGAGGACTCCGATTGTACAGCTGTAAACAAATATATTTCTGAGACCATCTGTGCCCTCGTGGATGTTTACCGACATTCTTAGCCTGCCCAATTAATAGTTCGATCATATCCTCACTAGTTTGTGGTAAAATCTGTTGAATTACAAAACGTAATGAATGTTGTTCACTTGTTTCATTATTTTGAGGAGCGTTTTTTCTGTCTTGTGACTTGCCAAATGTCATTCTCTGACAAAATATACAACAAGCAGTTGTGCGTGCATTACATGGTACAACTTTCAGGCACAGTACTGATCTGACTGTCCTAACAGGATTATCATCATGTTTTTGCCACTTGTCTAATGTGTGATAACGGCTGACAACAACAGACTTTGTTACTTTAACTCCGCTGCATAAAGGGATTCTCTTAACACATTCAATCACTAATTGAATTCCACTTACAGAAAATTCATACTTGCTGGCAATATGTTAAAGTTCAAGGTCAACTTTTTTCTCTCCAATATAAAGTTCACAGGTACCTTTGCTTTTAAATGTAACCCTTTTGTACACCTGATGTCCATTTGATAAAAAGCCACTGTCATATTCCCGTTGTATTTCATATGATGTAACTCTTGTTTTAAAAGAATCATGCATTCTATCTGGGATATCAGGAAACTGTGAACTCTCACTATCATTTGCAGAACTTTCTGACATTTTCAAACTGATTCTAGTATAAACCGTTTTATATATATTACCGTTTATCTTTCTTCTTGCGCGAACAGCATCAGGAAATAACACCTTCAAATGTTCAACAAAAGTAATCAACCCTGGCAATGTTTGGTAGGCTCCTGATTCTATGGATTCAAACTTAAAGTTTTCATAAAGGAAGTTTACCTCAACTTCCCTTTTTTCAGCATAAACAAGTCTGGTAACCTGAAACAAAATGAAATTCTGTTATATTCTAAATTCTTATATTTTTAAAACAAGCATAATGCTAATTAATTTAAAGAAAAATGTTTAGAGAGATTCAATTATATCATTCAAAATAAAATGCTTATTGGAATACACATAGTGAAAGAAAACAAATCTTCAGACTAAATAGGGAACAGTTTAGACTATGATTACTTGATCAGACTTGATTGTACGTGCAGGCTAAATGTGGTCTGCTATTTCAAAAAAGAATAAAACTTTGTCTTTATAATGTTATGATTAACTCCTAAATTCCAGATCTATAAGTGGTACTCAACACTAATCAGTTACATTTCATCATGAATACAGTCCTTCAAAAGCCTTTTACATAAAAAAGAACTGTATTTTGAAAATCAAAGTAAAATCTCTATATAAATATTAATTACACAAAAAAGAAAGTGAATGAACCCTAACAATTCTGTTGGCAATGAGAACTGTCTTGCAACTTGTGTTGACCGAGATCAGTGTGTACATATGTTCTGATACCAAGATCATAATCTGTGCAGAGACAAAAATAAGCCTGTACAACTGTGTAGAGACCAAACTAAATCAGCCTGTACATCTGTGCAGAGATCAAGATCAGTTTGTACATCTATGCAGAGACCAAGATAAGCCTGTACATCTGTGTAGAGACCAAAACAAATTCAGCCTGTACATCTGTGCAGAGACAAAGGTCAGCCTGTACATCTGTGTAGAGACCAAGATCAAACTGTACATCTGTGCAGATGCCACGATCAGGCTGTACATCTGTGCAGAGACCAAGATCAGCCTGTACATCTGTGTATAGACCAAGATCAGCCTGTACATCTGTGCAGAGACCAAGATCAGCGTGTACTTCTGTGCAGAGACCAAGATCAACCTGTACTTCTGTGCAGAGACCAAGATCAGCCTGTACATCTGTTCAGTGTGGTCATGGTCTCTAGTATCCACTATTCAGTCATGCAATAACCACTATTCAGTCAATAGATTTAAGCAAACACACAAATTGATACATAACTGAATTTCCAAAATAAATAGAAAAGATATCTTTTGTACTTTAAGGAACGTAGCATTGTAAGAGTTTTACATGTATGTTAAAAAGGATAAAGTGAAGCAGTAAAATTTCACCTCGCTCAGTCTGGAATCGAACCATGTCCTTTTCTTTGTTTATGTAATGATAACTCACGATCACGCATAAAAAGATCTAATTAGCAATTTTCAATTATTTACTTTAAATTTGCCGGCTTTAGTAACTGCTTGTATCCCGCTCCACACTAATGATTTACCGTAAGCGGGGTATCCAGAATTCGTCCAATCGGCTTGTAGCTTTTATTGCTGATTCGTCTTGCTGTCACATGGTATCAACATGGATGCAGACAGCTGAAAAATACTCGTCGGAGCGCAATTAAGTTATTTTTACAGTGTGTATCGAGTAAGCGAGCCGTTTTTTTTGCGATAAGTGAGAAAGTTGTTGAAAAGTTATTGCATGCAGCCAAAAAAACCCGCATGCGAACGTTATTATTGCAGCTTTACTCTACAAGTTGGCGGTTGCACGTTTGTTGTCGACCTGTCAAAATTGTGCAATTTTACGTGAAGTTTCTTCCTGGCACCGGATAGCGGTTTAAGATAGAATATTATTTCGGTTGGTTTTCAGAAGGGTAGACATAAGACTATATAAAGGCCATTTGGTCTTCCTGGAAACCGATTCAGTTGTGAAAAAAACATGACATTAATAGAAAGAAGGGTAAGATTTAAGGTTTTGGTGTTTCACCCCTTGTCTATATAATATATGATAGTGAGAATATTTTTTCTAGTGTGTTCAGATGTTCAAATAAGCATTTTATATGCTATCCAAACACTGCGCCGGCTCCCTATGTTCCTAACACTGTCAGACATACTGAAAATAAATGTAAATCATTATGATTCTGAGTAGTTCTCATTTGTCTTGTACAATCATATGGCAAAGAAATAGCGTATGGGTGAACCATAATGCTTCTGAACTGTATTTAAAAAAATATTTATTCAGTTTTTGGTTCTAATACTGCTGTATATGTTTCATAATGAACTCGTTTTTCCAAATCTTTATGAAAGTTGGTCAGATAAATCATATTCAGTTAGTCTGGATTGATGAAAAACGTGGTCACCTCCTCATGTCAGTAGAAAGCCTTTTGAACACTAGTGATCACATTTTTGTCCCGATCTTTCTGGAATTTGGTCAGGTTGTTTGTCCATAATCTCTAGTATGGATTTCAGTTATGGAATTTGTGGGTTCAAAAGCTTGGTAACCAGCTCTAGTTAATGGATACTCGATCTAAATGTCACCTTCTTGCTATAATTTTCATGAACATTGGCCACTTGGTAACCAAGCTTCTGAAACTGGGTTAATGTGGGGTCAAAACCTAAGTCACCAGCACTAGTTATTGAAAAACCTTGTGAACCCTATAGAGGTCACATTTTTTACCCAAACTTAATGAAACTTGTTAACAGTGTTTTGGTAATTTTTAATGTGTGCCATATGATCTCTAGTTTTTAGATAGAATCTTGCTTTTTATGGCATAGAATGTTTGCACGGGATTATTAACCCACTGCTTCCACGACCTTGACCTTCTCCTAAAGAGAGACATGAAACTTAGGTGAACAATGCAGAGCCATTTTGTGCCTTCTTGTTTTATTTATGTATAGTTTATAATATTATGTAATTTACTGTAGTAATTTCCGTGCAAATATAGATTTTAGTGATAAACGATAAGTTTACTTGGGAAAAGAGTCACGTTTTGTTGATGGTGTGAGCCGATATTTGATTTATACGAAGTTAAAATTGTCTTGCCAATGACATAGTAATAAAACAAAACATTAGACCTTTTATATGGTGTCATAGAAACACACTATCAAGAGTGTATTTCGAACCTTGACTGATGAATTTTCATGTAATGCATGCCAATCTAAAGACACGAATG
The DNA here is from genome assembly GCA_012932295.1 of Cyclina sinensis. NCBI lineage: Eukaryota > Metazoa > Mollusca > Bivalvia > Venerida > Veneridae > Cyclina > Cyclina sinensis. The sequence goes on from JAAONU010000013.1 coordinate 46,715,454, forward strand.
TTACATGGGTGAACATGTATATCTTCAGCGTTATTCTATACAGCTTACACAAGCAATCTTATATCCTTCTCATACTGTTTAGTTTTCGATCAGTTTAAAGACCAAAGTTCAGTTTCAAAAATATACTACAACAACAACAGAATTTACATATGTTACAACCATGCTTCTAACAAGTTTTCCCAGTATTCAAACATCTAAGTACAACCTGATATCTGAAGTTCTGCGCTGAAAACATCATCGAATTCACTATCTTGGTGATCCATTAGCTAAAGGCTTGTTAAAAGATAAGTTGTAAAACATATGTAAGTCCGGTTGTTTCAGAAAATTTTATCTTTGCAAGTAAAGCTGGCTGACATTATCTTTGCAAGTAAAGCTGGCTGACTTTATCTTTGCAAGTAAATCTGGCTGACTTTATCTTTGCAAGTAAATCTGGCTCTTTAGGAGCACACTGAGTACTATATCGCGCGAGTTTTTGAAAAGATAATTGTAATAAGTAAGAATTCGTCAGAAAAACGGCACTACATTTCGTTGTTCTGATATCTTAAATACAACATTGACAGCGGCAGGAGAATACTAAAAACACGTAAAATGCGCTGGTAATTTGGTTAAAGAGAGTTACTTGTTTTTAGACCTCTTGGTAAAGGTAAAGACTGACAAATTGTTAATGTAGATAAGAAATTCGATTTTACAGACCAAAGAATCACAGGTCAAACCAATACTTTCACACAGAAAAAACTTTGTATGCACACAATGCGCAACTTTTTGCAAAATTGTAACATATGTTGAAAATCAGATGCTCTTTTGGTATTTCAGTGGCTCTCGAAGTGATCAAAATTCTTGCTAGTTTAACACTTGTCCTTATGTATATTTGTTCACATAACCCACCAAATTCAAAATGATGTTTGTAGCGGAGAACCTTGAAAGCCGTTTGCAGTTATTTGAATAAAAAATGAAGAAAAACCGTTTTATTTATTAAAGTTATAATACATAGAAAAATTGTCAAAAAATAAACCAAATAAGAACTATGGAATGCTTAAGAAAATTATCAACATCCAATCTGCACGGTATTGTTCGTGTATGACAAGATGTGCTTGAGATACATCAGGATTTTCAAAAATATGTTATCACCCGCCGGTCTTAAATTGGTTCGGAAAATGCGCAACGCAATTCACCAATATCCGTGAAGTCGTCAATGCCACATAGTCGACGTAGATAGCAATAGTGGACCATTTAAAACGTGTATTCATTCAAAAGGATAGATAGACAAAAACGTATTCGGAAACATGGTCGTCAAAAGCTTTTCAATACTGAGAAAAAGCTGTAAAAATTAAAGAGGATGAAGTACGATCTGTTAAGAAAACTTATCAGCACTAAATTTGTCAGGTCCTGTACATAAAGTGTTGTATCTAAAAATAACTTATTTATTCAAATTAGCATCTTCCAACTAAATCCGGGCAATGGGTGACAGGTTTTAGAAAACGAAAGTAAGTGTTTTCATACCCGCTGACATCCACGAACATAGTTAAGTTAGAAGTGAAAATAAACAGTCATTTTTCTTTTGAAAAAAGGTGAAATTAGTATTTAAAGGAAGTATTTCCTCTTTAATGTTAAATTTCACTTCTATGTTATATACAATGTTAATGCCGTAGCATAAAATTATGCTCTCGCTTTGTTTTCATAACATTGTTTTAATTATTTTTTGTCCCGCTATAATTTATTTTAAGTTCTCCCTGTTGCATTACCCCCCCACCCCCCGCCCCAATGCACCCGGAAACAGTAATCTGTTTTCGAACAGTTGCAAAATATATTTGGTAAAATTATGATAAAACGGAATCTTATTGATAAACGTTTAGAAATAAACTCGGTGTAAAACTGTCTGACCATGGGATGTAGGGGCATAAAACTAGAGCAGAGGCAATCATCTGACAATTTCCTTTAAAATGGCCAAATTTCATGTTACGAACTATAATCAGCTCAGAATAACTATAATCAGTTCAGAATAAATTTTAAACAAGCGTCACTGAATTACCTCCCATAGAAATTTATGATCTACTTTTTTGTATTTTAATTCCTGACAAACTTTGTTTTCAAATGCCTTTGATTCAACGGTAGCGGTAGTTTTTAAGTTCCAAGAGTTACTTTGAACAATGACGTAACCTGTCTTATATATACTTACAAAGATAAAAAATCTCTAGTACACATTCACGAGGGCACAGCACTCTAATATACAGACGGGGGTATCTAAAGGGAAACAGTTGAATACGTTTACATAATCTTTTTTTTCTGTAAAAGTTTTAATGAGTATCCAGTTACAGGAAACACTTTTCTTCAAAATCGTTTAAATGTGAGTTATACTGAAGACAGTATGACCCAATGTCAAGGTGTCAGTCAAAACATCTAATTACAATAGGTAATCAAGTATCTGTATCTATAAATAGTTGTCAATTGTTGTTCAATATTTTGGTTGATAGCGATTTATAACGAATTGCTAGAATTGTCAAGTTGTATTTATTGTCTGTAAAATAATTCACTAAACTTAATATACAGAATAAAATCGATCATTTTAGGGTATTTTTCTTTCAACTCCTTAATTTTTGTCAAGCGTTGCTTTAAGGAAAGTTCACAAACAGTGAAAGTGACTATTACTTAACTAGTTGGCGTAAGACGGAATGGGAATTGGAGATAGGCTGCTAACTATGTCTTTTTCACTTCAAGTGCTTTTTAAACTTCCTGCGTTTTCAATATTTTCTGTGCTTTAGGATTTGCCCATCATCTTCGGAGACTTACTGCTCTTCTTAGACTTACTGCTCTTCTTAGATGTAATACATTTAACCAAGGTGGTTCATTTGAAAACTAAAAATCATCGCTTTCGTTAAAACAAACAATATAAAATTGGTTGATGGCTTATAACAATAGCCCAGTACTAGTAAATTGTTGAATTCTCAGATACATTATTCCCGAAGTCTCCAAGAAATATGTAGAGCCGATGTTTCCCTTGTTTATCCTGTAATATGCCTGTTTTTTCTACTCAATTAGCTATTTTCAACATCATGACTTGTGAATATTGATTTGTGATGATACAAATCGAGTTAAGTTAGACATGTGAAGAATAGATAAGTATTGGTCGTGTTGGTTATGAGAATAAATTTGATATTTATAGGGAATCATTAGCTCAGCCATATTCCGAATAAGAAATCTATTTTATTTAACACTTCTGGCTTAAACAGTGTCAAATAATACATGGTGAGCCTAAAATATATCAACAACAGGCAGTTTTGCAGGCTAAATATAGAAGCTTCAGCTGTGCTTTTTGGTTTATGATTTTGAAAAAATATTTCATAATTTCTTTATATTTTAGGTTAAACATATGACCCCTGTGGGCATAATTTTAACAATATTGGTAAACTCGATACAGAAAGTGATTTCAGAGTATCATCTTAATAGTTTTATACATGTAGACTTATTTTGAAAAAACATTGTCTGTAAAATAAGTGTATAAGTCTGTATAAAACATCTGACCCCCAGACAGAGGCAGTAATGGCCACATTTTGTAGAGGTTCACTAAGCAATGCTTCAGAAAGTTCAGAGCTACTGGCTTTTTGTTTTAGAGATTTTTAAAGATTTTTTCCTGTATATATTGTTGTAAAACCTCAAGGGTGGAGCAAAAATATTTGCAGGGGAATGATTTGGAAGCCTATTGGATGTTTCTTTTGGATTCTGAAATTTTGTCTATGTAGGTCTTTTTAAAACATCCGACCACTGAGTTTAAAAAAAAGAAACCCACGGGGTAAAGTATCAGTTCTGAAAAAATACAGAATTACCAATAAGTGGAGGACACTTGACGTGTTGACTTTGTTCATGTAGATGTTTCATACCCTGCACATACATTAAGCATAATGAGACTGACAGTTTATCTTTCATATATCTATAATTATGTTGATTATGTGTATTTACAAATCTCTCACATTATAATTATAATGTCTTTGACAATGAAACATCTGATTTAATAACCTAAAGGTTTGAGTTGTGTTGATGAAATGTAAATTAATGCTGTATAAACACAAGTGGACCCAGTAGTGGGTCGCTCACCTGACTTTATGCCCGCTGGGTGAGGGAAGGGGTACAGGGGTGAATAATAAAGAAACGTCGTGCACATGAACACTTATTGGTGAATCTGCATACCAAGTTTCAAATCAATAGCCCTTTAAATGTGGAGTTCTCATCTCAAGATATTGCACAGAACGGGCAATAGCGTATATGAATAACGATTCGCGCACACTTATTGGTGAACATGAACACCAAGTTTCAAATCAATAGTCTTAGAAATGTGGAAGTAGTTTGTCACAAGTCTTTGCCAAGACGGGCTGTAAAACCGCAGAACAGGCATTGGTGTGCACATAAAATTGGCCATGTACATCTAAACTTATGTTCCGATAGATAGTCCTAGAAATAAGGAAGTAGTTCATGTCACAAGTTTTTTTTCAACAGGTCGAAAGATCGTTAGATGACTTCTTTATACATCGCAGTAAATTTCATAATTTAAATAGAGGGTCACTCAAAAAACATTTGTGCCATACTTTTTAAAAATGGACATGAAGTTTCTAAGAAGATTTTTTAAAATTTTCCTATACAGATACATATGACCAACCCCTTACGGCCGTGTTTTTCTCATAGATTGCAATGAATTGTAAAAGTTACGTAGACAGTCATCCAAGAAACGTTTGTTCTAAATTATTTTCAAATTGATATTGCAGTATCTATGAAGAAGCTTTTTAAAGTCTTTCATAGAGACATATTAGGCTAAATAAGAACCGCCCCTGGCGGCCATGTCTTTTTCACAGATTGAAATTAATCTCACTACTAGGGAAGGTGGGTGCTAGGGGTTTTGGCTACCCAGTATAATGTGTCAGATGAAAGAAAAAACAAGGTTTTCCAAAGATTTGACACCGTGAGGATCAAATCAAAAAGAAAAAAGATTTTTTTTCATTATTTTTTCCAGTGTGATCTAGTTTTTGACTCCATGTGATCCATTTTTAAACTCATCCCATATTTTATTGTGGTTAACATTATGACCATGTTTCATCAATATCTAATGAAAAATGTGCCCTCTAGAGCGTTTACGGACGGACGGACACCAAACAAAAGTTGATCATTATAGCTGAGCTAACAAAAAAAAATGCAAACAGGAAACATCAACAACAAAAGAAAATACATCAGGAAAAAAAACAAGAAAAAAAAAAGTTTTCTGCTGCCCTATTCCTAAATAAAAAGTATCAGTCAAAGTTTCGTTAAAGATGAAATACAGAAGACTTTTTAGCAGTTAAACGTCTGCTTTTAACCTTGCATAGTCTAAAAATGTTCCTTTTGGCAAATTAGCTCCATGAAGACAAAAACAGGACTAAATAGTAGTCAGAATAGCAAACACTTGCGGCTATACATTAGAAGCAAATTCTTTTATAGGATAATAGCTTCCATTTCACGCAATACCTTAGGGACTTCGGAATGGACCGTATGTCAAATAAAAAAAGATTTCAAGGCATCTTATTTCTGATTTGGGTCATAATCGTATATAATGATTTTCATTTAACTTTGCTCCCTTCGACTCAATCGATGTGGTTACTTCTTACTTACTTACTCTGCACGTGCTTTGTAAGTAGAATGATATAACCTATTGGAAAACATTGTAGCCAAAATTTATGTTCTAAAACATACAGGTTTTGAAGTATGAAAGCACATGTCGATTATCCACTGTGTAAAACGCTAAGAAAATGCAAGTTTATTTTGATGTTTTACCCCATGAGAACCTTTCTGCAGCCGAAACTTGCCTCTAAAGAATTGGCATGTTGCCAAAAAAATTAATTGTGAGCATTTCTGGTGATATCTCTTAGATTTGATTTCAAGCTTACAATAAATTCTTATTTTTTTTTAATTATACTTGATCTTCAAATGACCTTGACCTCAAGACATCAGAATTCCAATGTCAGATTGTTTCATTTCTTGTTAGGTATTATGTTTCAATTATTAGTAATTGAGTTACTGTCTTCAATTTCATATATAGTTAATGTATGATTTACAATTCAGTTTCATTTGAGTTTGTTCTTTATCTGGTCACTTTGAAATTGATCTTTCAGTGCTCCTATATTTACAGGCATTTACCTCGGTGTGTTCTGGAAACAACGCTCAGTAAATATATTCTATGTTTTTCAACGGGTTTACCGCATCTGGTTAAAAAATCTCTTTAAAATTTTTTGGTGCAGATTTATTAATTGGAACAGTTTTACTTATTGAACAGCGTAGTAAAGTTTGAATCGCTTATCATTACTCTCTCAAGACATGAACAAGCTGTCGTGTGACTTTGCTGTTAAATATAGACCACACATAATTGAGTTCAACAGCCTCTGTAGCTTGGGGATCTCTGCTACTTCAAAACTATAGAGAAAGGCGTCACTGGTGTTGACATGTGAGCCGTCCCTAGATGAAAAGTAAATAAACAGTGGTTAATGCTATGTTTAAGTAAACAGTTGTTTGAAATTTATGAAAGAAAACGTTCAAAAGACAGAATATTGTGTTAGATAATAATCAAGGTTGTGAAACAATTTTAAAAGTTTTCAAGAAATGATTGCTTATTACTTCTCGATTAGTGTTTAATCTGTTTGTTAAGTAGTGAAAACAAAAAACCTACGAAATACGTACGAAAACAAAACACCTTTGCAGGTATACAAAAACTGAAGAAAATATATAGAAATTGATAATAAATATTTGTTGTTTATCTTGTTATATTTTATTTATGAAAGTTGTATTTGACTTATTGTCATCTACTTAATAGCTTCATGTCATCTCTAAACTATGTATGTCTGTCTCTTAAATAACAAAAAAACTAAGAAACAAACAAAAACAAACAAACAGACAAAAACAACAACAAACAAACAACAAAAATAAACCTCTGGACAGTTGTCTTTGTTGCATAATAAAACAGCAAAACGTTTGCAGCTGTTACTCTATAAATGATTATACTGCTTTACAGGAGTGAATTAGCTGCCTCTCTCTTGAGACGCATAAAGCTGATAGATGAGTTTCCAATCAGATCAAAGAGCCAACGTAAAGTAGTTGATTAGCCTTAATCTCTAGAGACTCTCTCTTTATAAAATCAAAAATGTATATATAGAAACGTTATTTTGTGCATCTGAAATCTATGTATCCGATATGCAGAACAAGGAAAATATAAGAGTTGTTGATAGTTTTTGTGCTACAGGTTAAATACATATATCCTACGCTTATTAAAACTACGCTTATTAAAATTAAGGTGTATCAATCCATGAGTGCAATTTACTGTAAAAGTTTGTCGTCAAAGCAAGGTCACTTTGTTTTGAATATGTGCACAAGTAGAAAAACAAGAGGACCAACTGGTCCTGGCTCGCTTCCCTGAAAAGAAACTATCAGACAATTGGCGTGGGGGTGGGAGGGGGCACCTAAGGCATGTATGAAATTGCAGACATTTCAAATACCATATTACATATCAGAAAATATTTTTAAACAAAGAAAGAAGGTCAACAGCTCATGGTAAACTGAAGTCGAATTTGAAGCCTGTATGCAAACCTATATAAATAGTTAAACTTTCAATGACATATCTTCAAAAACAAGGAAGTAAGTCAGTAGATCAATGTCAAGGTCAGCCAACGTCAAAGTTGAAGTCTGCATGCAAAATTAAACAAATAGGTAAAATTTCATTGATGTATTTTCATAAAACAAGAAAGTAGGTCAGGAGGTCACATGAAGGACAAAGGTTGATTCCTACCCCTTACAATAAATTTCTCTCTTTTTTTTTTGGAGGGGGGGGGGTGTGGGGATGGGCGAACCCATGTGGGTTGGTCGGGCATTGGCTAGTGAAGGCCAAGATCTTCTAAAGCCCATCTTATGTACTAGGCAATGCTGAATCATATATATTTAAGCTCAAAGCCTTTCACTTTCTGACAAAAAGATTTTAATAACTTTTCCCTATATAGCTCTATGTAAAACCAAGTGACTACTAGGGCGTGGCCAATTTTGATCCAGGAGCCATTACTTTACAAACTTATTAGAGATCCACTAGACAATGGTACACGAAAATATCTAAAAAATAGGCCTAATGCTTTCTGACAAGAAGATTTCTTAAGTTTTCCCTAATCAAGTCTATGTAAATCAAGTGAAGCGACCAATTCTAACCCGATGCGGCCAATTCTAACCTGACGGCCAGTTCTAACCCGATGCAGCCAATTCTAACCCGAGAGCCATGATTTATATAATGTTGGTAGGGGTCCAAGAGATGATTCTACACATCAGATATGTAACCTCTAGGCTTTATGGTTTAAGACAAGAATAATTCTTTTCCTACATATCTCTTTGTAAGACCAAGTGACCCCTGGGGCGGGGCCAATTTGTATTCAGGGGTCATGATTTGTATGAAATTAGTAGAGATCCACTAGAAAATCATACTCATCAAACATCTTAACTCTAGGCCTCATGGTTTATGACAAGATTTTTTTGATATCTTTCCATCTTTTAAGTCTAATTAAAATCAAGTGACCCCTTGGTGGTGCCATTCTGACTCCAAAGCCATGATTTTAATAACTTTGGTAGAGGTCTGCTAGATAATGCTACAAAACATATATAGAACCTCCAGGCTTTGTCGTTTCAGATAAGAAGAATTTAAAACTTTTTTCCAATATAACTATGTGTGAGACCACGTGACCCCTAGGGCGGGGCCAAATTTGATACAGGGGCAATGATTTATATACTTGTGGTTTCTGACAAGGTCTTTCCCTATAATCAATTGACACCTGGGGTATAGGGGGAGCTGTTTTTGAAGTCAATTGTGGACGATGGACATACAGACGGACGACAGACAAAATAGCATACTAAAAGCTATTATTCAGAAGACTTCGAAACAGCTGTTTTATATTACTTTCAAAATCATTATTAAGATTACAACTCCTGGAAGATATATTTTCATTTGTATTCATCTTAGAAATGATAAAACTTTTTGTCACTTCTAATTTAGAATGATTTCTGAACACTGTGTTTGCTACATTTCTTTTGACAGTCTTCCGTGTTGATAATGTTGACCATCATTATTATTTAAGTAATATTACTTTCGAGTTTTTATATTTCTGTCTTTGAATGAAGACTTCATGCAGCTTGGCATTTGATTTGTGATTATGAAGATCGGACAAGAATCAACGAAAACAGACATCTAGATGTGTAAGATAGTACATAAAAATCTAAGGTAATATTTACTTGTCTTAAGCAATGTCATATAATAAAGAGCAACAATGTCAATTTTCTATACGTTTTCAGAGCAAGTTGTCATAAACGCACGGTATACATTGTTCATTCATCGGTACGAAGAACCTATTTCTTATCTATAACTTCCCAGCGTTTAGGTTATAAGACGAAACTCAATTTCGATGCATAATTCTCATTATGTTCAAAAGAATATCTGTATTTTTTCAAAATTTTATTCATTTTTTATTGTTTGTTTAAAACGTATGGTTTTGTAAGCATGTAGTATGAAGTGTTTTTAAGAAAAACAGTTTTCATACTTTTTTCTACGTGTTTGTCTATCTAGAATGCTAGAAGGATTTCTGGAATTTTATATATTGGAGAAAAATACCTTTGAATTTCACTGCATATTGTAGCAGACTTAATCAATGAACATTTGCAATTGTACAAGGCTTTATGTAGAAACCATTTTAGAAAGGTGTATAATATGTAAAATTTTGAAATTGGCTGACGTTCATATGGGTATGGTTACATAGCTGTACTTGGCACCAATACTTTTTTCATGTTAATCCTGTTATGTTAGGTCAACGGCCTCCGCCGCATCCGCATCATACTTTTAGGGTGTTTTGGAACTTCCCTTTGCACTCTTGTTTTCTGCTTTGATATAAGCTATGTTTTGCTCTTGTTGCATCTCTTGCAGTTTATATAACGAACATAATGTCAAAGAACATATAGCTCATACAGTAAACTAGTGGATAATCTTTTGCTTAAAAGGAAAAAAAAGTATCTAACGGATGAGCATGACTGTTTTAGATGAAAACCTATCACCTTTTTACATAGTAAACAGTGAGATTAAAACATAAACTTAACAGCAAGATAAATATCAATGATTAACAAATACGCCATGACATTCGGAATTGACTTAAGGACAATTTTGTTAAAATGTTATGCATACTTCTGATTTTGCATCGACCTCTATTTGTATGGAAAACAATATATTTGGCTCTAAAGCATTGCCTAGTATGACGTATAAATAATATGTCATTTCCGTCGGTGTTACGCCATCATGTAATACAGCATTTACCTATCGTGGAATTACTTCGAACTTATAAACACCTTCGACAAGCAAGTAGAATTCTTAGTGATTTTACGTTAGAGTTATGAATAAGCAAGACAGAGGTAAAATGACCAGAATGGCAGAAATATACCTTTTCTAGCCAACCTCAGTTACCTTTAAAATTAAAATGACCATGCATGGATATATATATATATATATATATATATATATATATATATATCATTCTGTAGCCTTACTCGTTTACTCAAGACACTCTACCGACTTTTCAGTGAGATACACTATCAGCAGACATTGTTGGGAAGAATACATTCCTAAAATCTACTAGCTTTAAGAGATTTCCTTCTATAAACACCCCACCAGGACAAGTTAAAAACCATTACAGCAGTTTTATAGCATAATAGCTCTCATTTCTGTAAACCCCTTAAGACCTTGAAATGCACTAGCGATCATATGAAAACACTAATACATTGTCAAAAACTGATTTGGCTCATTCTTGAGAATAGTTGATATCTGTTTCTTAATTTTATACTATATCCATATGTTTGATATTAGTAAAATAAAAACAAATACTACACAGTTTTGAAGGAACAAAGACAATCTCTCTCTGCGGGGAAGAGCAGGCAATTAGATTACAGTCTCAGCGTATTGGAGTTGATTAGCCGTTGTATTTAGTTGTTCAGCGATGAAACACAAAAGCTATATATAGAAAGCGACTAGGGACTGCCTGGATATATCAATTTTTTATAACATATTTTTGACCTATTCAAAACAACGTAGAAAAATAGAAAAGAAAAATCTTCCTTCATATTTTTTGCAGTCCTGTCTTGAATAAATGAATAATAATAATCGAAACTTTTAGTAGCGTGCTTTCGTTGTCAGTATTTTAAGTTGAATTGGCAGATCCGATTTTGTGGAGCATCTCTCCAAAACACAAGTAGTTGAATAATCAGTCCCTATTTAAAGAATGTAATGTAATTGTAATGATCCTTTCTAAAACAAGTATTCATTTCGTTAATTCTCTTAAGGTTATTTCTGTTCTTACCTGTGGCCCGTTGCTCAAAACTTTAACAGTCTGTTAAACTAACAGTCGGTTAAATTTTGAGTCAGTTTTCTAAGAAATTGACTCACTATTTCAAGAAAGTATCTCCATGCAAAAAGACATAATTGAGAGATTTTTTTTAAATAAAAAAGAAATTTGAATAAGATATTTGAAAAAATAAAGTTATTTTGGGTCAAAATTTAACTGACCGTCAGTTTAACAGACTGTTAATGTTTTGAGCAACCGGTCTTAGATCTTTTTATTTGACAGAAATGTAAAACTAATTGATCATATTTTGTTTTACTTCAAAATATCATAGCAGCTTAGATTCATAAAGAAACATTTCAAGTCTGGAAATTTCATGAAAATAATAACGTTATCGTGCAGAAGATTGTGTGATATTGTTTAAAAAGTAAATTTTTCTTATAAGTATGGGACACTTTTCTTTTCACCCTGCGCTAGTTGTAGAATAAGTGTCTATTGTAATCATGTTTTAAATATGATCTTAAAATCCTTTGAGCAAGTACAACACATTGAACACAAAGAAAAGTAATGTCATATGTCAGTTCCATTACGCTAATCCTACATTAAGTCACTCTTATATCGTCTGCAGCGTTACCATAACCTTTAAGTTGACATTGATAGATGTCTCTTAAAATGGATCAAATTTCCAAGCGGCAAAAAAATAATGCCTAAATACGTTCTTTACCAGTTTATAATTAAAATAATCAAGTCAATTAAGGTATATTAAAATGAATGTGTTGTCAGACTCACGAAAAGGGAATTTTCTTGACCTACATGTTTTTTTCTAATCATATATATATAACATCACTATTGACGTTGCTAAAACGATTGTCTGTTTTTCAGAAATATATTCCAGATAACAAAGCCTCAAAATAGAACAGAGTTCATAACAATAAGTTAACATGCCGACTGAACACAGAGGAATTTCTTTTGAATTTCTTTTTTTCTCGATTACTAATAAACTCAAAAATGGGAAAAGATTGATATTTGAAGTTTATTTATTTGATTTCTTGTCATGCATTTATTAAATTCGTGTAATATGTAACCTCACCGCCTGTCTCTTTGTCTCCCTGGCTCTTAATTTGAAGCAGTTATTCGTTGGCACTGAAAAAAGCCCCTTGAAAGTTGTCTATGAAGCATAATTAAAAAAATGCCCAACGTCTTCAACTGTCACCATAGTAAAGATTATACTGCTTTGCAGGAATGAATTAGTTGTCTCTCTCTTGAGACGAAAAAAGCTGATTGATGAGTTTCGGAACTTCCTTCTGCACTTTGTATCTGGGTTTGGTTTGGTTTGGTTTTGCGCTTGCTAAATCTCTTCCTTTAGCATATATAACGAACAATATGTCTTACTATTAATTAGTGAATACCCTTTTGCGACAAAGCTTAATGTTTTAAATGAAAATCTGTCACCTTCATACAATGTAAAACAGAGTAAATAATCAGACTGAAACACAATATATCGAATATTTCTGATTAACATCGACCCCTATTCGTAGGAAATATAAACGTCTTTAAACAACATGTGTAGTTCTAAAACATTGTCTAGTAAAACTTGAACAAATATATGTCTTTCCCCTGAAAAAAATATCAGTAAAGCAATATGGTAGTAACATGGCCAGAAATGCATAACAATAATGTCTCCAGACAATCTTAGTCACACTTAAAATAAGTAAATAGCAATGCATGGAAATAAAGTACATTATGTAGCCCTTATTCGTTGACTAGAGACAAACCAACGAATATCAATTGAGATGCAATCTCAGCAGACCTTGTTGGCGTTGGCAAGAGTACGTATATTTCTAACATCATCTAGTTTCAAGAGATTTTATTCATAATCAAATTTCTACCGGGACAAGTTAAACCTCAACAGCAGTAAGAACGACGAAACCTGACACTATACATGTCGGAGTAAATTGTTTTCTACGAAAAAAGCTTCCATTTCTTTTAATCCCCTTGAGACCTTGAGACCATATGAAAACGATTAATAAGGCACTATCACATTCTCATAACTGAATTGGCTCATTCTCAAAAACAGTTGGTTTCTGTTTCTTAAAATTTGCTACACCGATTCTTTCTAAGTGATTAACCCTTTTTACTTTCTTTTCGAACGTTATGATTACTGTGTCAAGCTTTTGCCTTAAGGGAAATTGTTATTGCTCATAGTTTTTAAAACTGCTTTTCTGTCAAAAGAAACATGTACAAACAACAACAAAAATCATCGAAAAATAACAACTAGCTAAAATGTTTCGGTAAACCATCTCACTAGAATACTGCAGACTATAATGTCTGTTGTTGTTAGCTGGTAATCTTCGGCTATTTAATTTACCGCATCTACTTATTAAATTCTTTGAAAAATGTCTTTTCTGCAGCATATGTTATAAAGGAACTTGACAAAAGCGAAGCTTTTCCAGCTGTAACCATTGTAAGGATTACAGAAATAGAATACTTCTCTCTCCAGAGACAAACCAATATTCAGATGAGTTTTGTATTTGATTAGAGTTTCAAGGTATTCATGTTTATAGATGTTGTATAAATAGCTTCTTTGTAAATGAAATAAAGTTATATGCATAGACATCATTGTTTGTAATAAAGAACATCTAAATTGGTCTACCTCAACTTATCAGTTAGTCGGTTTAAATGCAGACATTCAAATGAGTCTGGAGATATTAACACGTCATTAAAGTTATTGTTGTATCATTTGTGTGTCTAATTTACGTTTTCGGTTGCCTAAAATTTTGTCTTTTTGCACATTTTATTTAAACAATTTGTTTAAATTCACTTAACAGAAATTGGATATTCATTTCGACCGCGATAAAAAAACCATTAAAACTTTGTTAGTTATTGCCTCGTTTAAGAAAAGATGAAGGATAGACAAGCAGTGGTCAATTAATTGGCTTGCAGAGCATCAACATTAGTTACTGTTATCCTTAAGCCTTTTTTTAAAATGCACGTTGACGTTTTTGTTTAGTTTCTTGTTTTTATTGAATGTCTTATTAATATAGATTTGTATCTACCTTAAAGGGATATACAGGCAAACGTTTTATGCTTTCTTTCTCATTCCTTCTATGAATATACTATAAATGTGATCGAAATAAATACAATGATCTGTTCCAGTAACAAAGATTTCTTCTTTTAAAATGAAAAACCGGGTGGTTTCCTAACTTGACCCACGTGGGTCTAGATAGAAAATTTAGATTTCGCGCTAAATTTCGCAGTGAATGATTGGACGGTTGAAGTACCTGTCCCGTGATCAACGGCAAAAACAACCCAAAGAAACGACGATTGGTTGTTTTTGTCACGTGACCTATTTGAAAAATATCTCGGTGATTTCGTTCACGTTTTACTTTTTGTTAAAGAACGTTCAAATATTTACGTTCAAGCCCGCATTTCACTACAAAAATACTGGGAATTTAAAGTTCTTCATATTGAACGTGATTTGAGCAAATAATATCAGACTGAGTTTTAATTTTTTGGGCACTCATTTGCCTGTGTACCCCTTTAATGACCGAGAAATATATTTTCAAGCTTGAAAGTATCTAAAAATTGCTCCTTTTTTATCAAGAAAACAGTCAAACAATTCTTTTTCATAGTAAAACTGCATTTAACCAAAGTTATCTTGGTCGATAGTTATACTCAACAGCAAGTTATAATACATGGTTTACAAACTGAACTTTACATTCGTCTTACCTGTTGCCTTTGCAATAGTTTTAGTTACCGCACATTATATAACAAACTCATTTGAGGTCACAAAATTCTCTTAGCTCTAATAAATTATGTAAGATCTCAAAAATGTCATATGTACTTAAGCTTAAAACGCGTCATTTTCAAATCACTAAAACACAAAATAGCTCAGTTCTTCTTTGATATACGTATCGAAAGCGAATTTTTATGGTTCGCAGCGTCTGCACACCACGTGCAATAGAAATATTTTGAAAGACAGTTATTTCGTGCAGCATACGTCATAATAACCCGGCGTTACCGATTGTAACAATGGAAAGACCACGGTAAAAAGACTATACCGCTTTGAAGGAACAAAGAGTTTCTGTCTCTTGGGATGAACAGGCTATCAGATAATGTTTGGAGTAGATTACAGTCTCAACATATTGGAGTTGATTAGCCATTGTACATAGTTGTTCTGCGATAAAACACAAAAGCTAAATATAGAAACCGACAAGGGACTGTCTGGATTGATCAGTTGTGTATAAGATATTTACGACATATTCAAAACCGAAAGTTAAGACTGTATTAAATTAAGAGTGTGTTCGGACTTCACAAAAATGGAATTTTCTTGACCTGAACTACATAGTTTCCTTTCTATATAAAATAAATAACACACCCTGTTACAGTCCGGTTAACATAGACTTACGTACATGCGGTGTATTCGATGTAAATTGGTTAACATGATAATAGAATAAACCTACATCAGTGCCTTCGAGGCTACAAAATGGACCAGATATCAAATAAAACAAAGTATATTACTAGAATTAGTTTACGTTCTATGCTGATTGAATCCATTTATAGGACTACCATGTTTGCTAGTGTCTGTAGACTGTTGATTATATTACTTTTATTTTTTATTCTATTAAACTTCAATATTTAAGTTTTAAGAAAATTTTCAATTTATTGTACGCTATTGTTTTTTATTTCTAGTCTCTTTATTCAGTTAAGAAAACAGCGTAGTTTTTCATCGACACCCCATACATTTTTCTGTTTGCAATAAACAAAAGTTTCTTCGAATAATCGCCTTGAGGCTACAAAAGACTTTACAAAAAATCACGAGAAGCATTTTTCATCTCTTTAGTCGTACGAATTATATCGCATTACAGAAATTGAACATTGCTGCCTCCAGAGACGAACAAACTATCAGATGAGTTTTGTATTTGATTAGAGTCTCAATGAAAAAGATTCAATTTGCCGTTTTATCTAGGGGATCTCTGCTAATACAATAACGCTATATATAGAAGTATCTACTCCAGATTCAGAATAAGGATGATAAGGCGGAAACAGCTTCACTAAGTTGATTCTTTTATTAATGTTTGCAGGTCATTGTTTAAAATCCACAATAAATCTTAAAATATTCAGTATATCCAGGTTTTAGGCATTTGCTCGGATGTATGAACTAGTTGTAGACCTTTTAGAATCTTGTGTCCATTTTCATGTGTTCATGTTCATATCCAAAATACATCTAAATGTACACTTACAATATATTGCAAATATATTACCTCTAAAAATATACAAATGTCAGTAATAAGCACTACTTGGACTACTTATTTACTTTTGATATATTACTCAGTTTCCTAAGCACCAGATAATTGGTGCAAAATGTAATGTGTCATTTAATCTTTTTTTTGATATATTACTATTTTATATATTTTATAACTATTCTTTAATTTCTTGAAATTTTCCTTATTGTTAACCATTAGCTTCTAAGAACACAACGATTCTTAAACGGGTCTTAATAAACAATATAAAATAAGCGCTAGAGAAAAGTACTGCAGTATAGCCATCTTCGCGCAAATATTCTTGTTAAAATTAATAATTTCATAGTTATAGTCTATAAGCTTAGCAAACTTGGAGTAGTTTATGATATTTTAATACTTCGGACGGTCAGTTCTTTGGTCAATGTATGTGTCTTTTGCAAGGCTATTAAATAAATAAAATATGGCCCCTTTTACATTCTAAGCAGTTTGTGGTAGCGTGTTTACGTGCACGTGTTCGGTTGTCACAAGATCAGAAATAATGTCAGATGTAAGTATTTCTACAAAAAGATCTGTAGGACGTACAGGACCGTAAGGAGCATTATTGTTTAAAACGTTTTGATGGTAATGGAAGAGCTTCTATTTTGGTGCTATTGTTATACATTGATTGTGGAAAATCACTCGAATGTAAAGGCAACCAAAAACTCCCTGTAAATCGGCTGGGATGAGAACAATTGAGTAAAATTTAAGACAGTTTCGGCCAAATGTAATTTTCTGTGTACCAAGATAAAGGAAAAGTTTTGAAAAGCAAGACATATCCCTTCAGAAAACGCTGCATATTCTAACACAACAAAAAATATAAAGAACTGAATGATATACATGGCTTGTCTAACGATTATATATATATATTTTAAAAAAGGTTACTACATTTCATTCTAATTTTTCTATCATTAAGATGCTCATTACTATGGTTAACAAAATGCACCGTTGATTACCAAGATAGATGCTGTCGTAAAAAATTTTGTTGCAGAGGATGAACAAAACACAGTGAATAAAATAGCTGACAAATTGGGCATTTCCAAAATGAGTTGTTCCTTTGCTGCTGACAGGAATATAGTGCTCAGAAAATATTGTACCTGATGAGTCCCTAATATTGCCACAATATTATAGAAGTATCATGCATGAACGTCATGCGACAACGAATAAACGTTGCAACATATCTCGTCCCTGCTACAAAAAGCATTCAAGACACAAATCGGCATGTTGTATTTTCTATGAAAGTTATCGACTAGCACTTTTAAATGAATGAAAGTAGCACTTGTCTATTTCAATCAGACAGCTTGTTCTCGACTGTTCAAACGGCGTACATATTAGACGTGTCCCATGTGTCTTCCAGTTAGTGAGAATCGCTTTGACCTTTAGTCTACCATTTTACAATTCATTTGATGATATCTATTCTGTCATTGATTGACTTTTAAGCAGTAACGGTTTAACGACCTTTCATACAGAACATAACACGTTATCGTCAGTATTATTTGGTTTTGGAAATTATAAATTTAGCCGAATTACTTTTTTTATTTTTTTTATATTTTTTTTACAAATAAGTTAAGAATTGTGTCTAAAATATATCTAAAAAGACCCCAAAACTATCAATTCATATCATTTCCTTTCCAAGAGTATTCAAGATATTGTATTTTAAATTATTCGAACCTTGAAATACGTAACTAGATTTTTATGAAGAACAACACAATGAGATTTTTTTCTCTAGAAAATATGTAGTCACCTACATTTTGCTCACTAAATTTTTGTCAATTTATAACATTCAAATATCAAATGTGAAAACTGAACAAACCATCATAGGCTTCATTAACTTTTCATTTCTCTTAGAGAGATTTTTGAACTTTTTCAAATTTATTTCGGCATTTTCTTTTGGTAAACTAGCAAATCTGTAAAATGAATGAGACATTAGCAGGCAGATCAGTAGGGTCATCAGAGGATATAGAATAAACTATGTGAAGTTCAAGTTGCAAATATAAAACTTGATGATGAAAAGATAAAGTTAAATCATTGTAGACAATAAATAAGCATTTAAGTTTGCTTATACTATACAATCCTAAAACTTCCTTAATAATAAAACTAGACTATCCTATAATCATTTATCAAGTTTGTTGATATAACTCGCAGACACCTTTTATCGAGCAGGTATTACTTGTAAAATTCAAAGGTTTCTAAAATAACTCTATACGACATTTTCTCTGAAAAAAAATTTCCATGTCATCACTATTATATGCTAGTTTCTCATACTTGCTTTGCTTCCTCAGTATATGTTTCAGAGCTTTCTTAACGTCCAAAAATTAACTATCGTTAATAGTAATGAATTAGTGAATGACATCTCCCGACCCTGTGTCATATTTCATCTCAACCTCTCTTAAACAACTTTCAATTAAGCCTGAACATTGAGAGCATGTTCTATTGTAGTATCGACTGCCGGTAAGACGGGCAGATTAAGGAGATATATAACATAGGCAAGAGACGTTGGTTAAAAATGAGAAAAGGATAAATAGAATCGAAATAGCAAACCACCATGTTATACCTTGTTTGTAAAAGCGTAATATATGGATATATAACATGTGCGTTTATAAACTATAATAAACAAGAGTTTGTCAGAGACAAAGCAACAGTCCCCTACCGGTGCAATGTCCATCTCCCTAACTCCAACCTTAAGGTGGAAACTGACTAAAGAATTTGTCTGAGACATGCATAATCTACATATGATCCTCTATCCATGTACAAAGTGTCATCAAAGAAGAAAACGTCATGACGGTCATTTAGAGGTTAATGTCACAGAAATATATGTTGTTGAAAAGGTCTTATCGAAGGGGTTGTTGTGACAAAGTTTGAAGTAATTCTGTTCAGAAATAAGGAAATTATGGCCAAACTTATAGTTTCTGGACAAGAAAACTTTAGAGGTCAAGGTCATGCAGAGGTCAAGGTCACAGAAATGTACTTCATTGGAATAGTCTTGTCCAAGGTATTGTTGTGGCCAAGTTTGAAGTAATTCAGTAGTAAGGAAAATATGGCCAATGGTAAAGTTTTTGGAGGAAATGACTGATAAATGGACGGGCAGTTCCTCCTTTAGGTTCATAAAAAAATGAGGTGGATATTCTCAATACTGCCATTTATCCATATTTCAAGTTTAATAAAAATATTTGAAGTACTTTTTGAGTTATCACAAATATTGCTATATTTGCCATATTTTAAGTCTATTTGTTGCCATAGCAACCAGAATTTTCAACATAGGAAGAAAAAAAAGACGTGTATAATCTCCATACTGCCATCTATCCATATATCAAGTTTCATAAAAATATTTTCAGTACTTTATGCGTTATCTCGGGATCCAGATTTTTTGCGGACGGACGGACTGACGGAAGGAGGGTAAACATATAGTCCCCTCCAGTGAAACCGGTAGGGGACTAAAAAAGGTCGCAAAGCTAGAATTTTGTCACAAATGATGACTAATACCCCGCACTGCCTTGCCACAGGATGGTAGCCCAGTTGGAACAAGTTGCACATAATCTTTAATACTAAGTTTCAACTATCATCTGACCTTGACCTCTGTTGAAAACCCATGAAAAACTAGTTCCTAATGTTTAAGTTTTCTCAGGATCACTATGTTTAACTTATATTTCAACTTCACTTTATTCTCAGTAAATTTGTTGGAAAAGTTCCAAGTACTTCAAAAGTGATCTCTGGATACAGTTTTTAGGGAAAGACAAATGTACCAAATCTTTCAACATAGGAAGAAAAAATTCAAAGTTCAAGGATGATAATTCTGACAATTTAGGTGCTAGAATTATGAACATTGTCACATATGATGTGGGTGATGATAAGAAACCAATATTTAAAGTTTAAAGTAGATTCATTAAGAAATAATGAAGTTATATACAAAAAACACATTTTTTTCATGAAAATTCTAAGTTCAAGGGGGATAAATCTAATACTTTTGGGGGCTAGAGTTGTGAAACTTGAGGTGCATTATCTTCATACTGTCACCTATCCATACTTCATGTTTCCTAAAAATATTTTCAGTACTTTTTGAGTTTATAAAAAAACACAATTTTTTCATGAAAATTCTAAGTTCAAGGGGGGATAATTTTGGTGCTAGAGTTGTGAACCTTGAGGTGCATTATTTCCATACTATCACCTATCTATATTTTATGTTTCATAGAATTATTCTTACAACTTTTTGAGTTATCACAAATATTGTTATATTTGCCATATTTTAAGTATATTTGTTGCTATAGCAACCAAAATTTTCAACATATAAGAAAAAAAAGTGCATAATCTCCCGACTGCCATCTACACATATTTCAAGTTTCATTAAAATATTTTTAGTACTTTTTGCATTATCACGGGATCCAGTTTTTGTGACGGACGGACAGACTGACGGACGGACTGACGGACGGACAGACGGACGGAGGGTAAACCTAAAGTCCCCTCCGGTTAAACCGGTAGGGGACTAATTAAAAAAGAAAGAAAAATAACTGATTTTTGAAATGAAATAAATCTGATTCAGGAATATTCCTTTGTTTAAAGTTGGCAAATAAGTGAAACATTCCATAAACCTTGACGTTTACATTCTATGTTTTAATATGAAAATGTTAAATTTAAACGGAATCAGTAGGTTCTCATTTTGTTGGAAAAATATTCATAGAAATAGCCGTAGACCATTTTTAAGAATTTTATAGAAAAAGCCTCAACTTTTAATAACGGCTTTGGCATACTGCTTACAACCACAATAGCCAATATCCGTGAATAACACTTATAATAGAATAAAGAAGATCATTTATTTATCTATATATTTTGTGTTAGGGGGTGGTGGGTGCAGTTAACACTATATGACTAATGAAATGAATTGAAAATCATTCTGAATAATAACTTCGTTGACGGGAACATTTTTTGCTTTTCTATATCCATGACTATACTTTATTTGTCATGTTACCCTTAAAAATTTCCTCATTACAGCTGACGATATTTCAAAAGGTCACAGGACTCAAAGATTCTCTTTTAAACACGGAAAACAAACATTGTTTCACAGAAGTAGAACACTTACCCAAGAAGACATTCTGCGTAGGACAAGAATTTGACAGTGAATTTTTTCTTGTAAAATAAAAGTTTTTCCTGTCACGCAAACAACGAGCCGTTCCAATAATAGAACCTGTTCAAGACGGTTCCTTGCGAACTGATGATGTTCTAGGGGTGCTAAACGTGAAAGCGTACCTCATCTTACGAGAAAGACTGTCGGCTAAATTGTTAAACATTATTTCAAAATAAGTCATGTAAAAAAGTTTTAAGAACTGAATCAGAAAATGGTCGTGAGCTCAGGAGGACATATACAATATATTGTCGGTAAGCAATTTTTTGAGGCAAGTCCATCAATGAGGTATTTTGATTCAGACTTGAAACATCTTTAAAGATTTGCACTGGCAGAACAAAAAAAAAACGACACAAAATATGGCACAAGAAACATTACTCTCATTCATTCAATTGTTACCATTACTTTACAACTTTACAAATACAGGACTTGCGCCTTTTTTGACGAACAAGTTGTTAGTTTTCCATAAGATTCGAATTTCAATGTGTAAAGAATTTTTAAGCTGTCGTATCGAGATTTTACTTATAAATTTAAGTTTTAAATATTTAATCAGAGGCCAAATAAAAGAGTTAAAATGGCTTTTGGTTGAAGTGCAGGCCATTTGATGTCTAGTTTGTCGATATTTGCAGACATGGTACGAACGAAATGATTTTGAAAGTTTGACATCGGACAGATAAACAGCTAGAGGCAAGGTTTTTTTCAATAGACGAGGGTTTGAGGGTGTTTAGTTTAAAGTTCAATGTTCTGTTTTCATTTGTTTCTGACTAATATTTGTTACTGACTTAATTTTATAACGTTGATTGATGTAAACTCATATTGTTGTAGAAAAAATGAATAATTTTCAACGCAGATAGATGCAGCACAGGCAAGTCACTTTATTAATACTTATTTGACAAAGTAATCAACAGGGTTGTGTAAAAAAAGATGAATAATTATGATGGACTTGTCTAAAAGTGATATATTTTAAACCAATAAGTACATCACGTATACAGTTTTAATTTTGTTTTCTTGCCGTTGTCGTCGTCCACTCTCACAAATAATGAAAAAGTGAAAGAAATAATCGTTTCACTTTGTAGTATTTTTCGTACCAATGAATGTAGTTATTGTCTTTAAATCCTAAAAAGACTACAAAAGAAATTCTTGAATTATATTCTTATTAGGTCATATTTTCCGGATTCCGAGGTGAGCTTTCTTTGGCAGTGGACCCTTATTGAGAACTTGTAATGGTGTACACAGAATACATTGTAAGCCTTTTAAATATTTCTGTCTGAAAGCAACTACAGAGGAAGGATACACGAATAGAAGGGTCAGTACAAAAGGGTCAATGCAATATTATTGTCATTTCATATAAATTAAGGAGATACAGTATTTCTGCACTAACCTCTAGATATGTGTTACAAACCAGTTGTCACTTACAATCAGTAAGGAAATCTAGTGCTTAACGTGTCTATAGAAAGATAAGGTACCTTACAAATTAATTTCCTTTAGATCAATGAGAATTTTATTTCAATGTTAAATGGTTAAAGCGACTGACTGACAGAATTTAGTTTAAAATGTTTTTCTTTAAAATTAAACAGAATTTTATGTACTATGGAAAAAAATCCCATAATTTTATGCTTCTGTTCATCATAAAAACTGATTCGCAATATATTGATTGTATTTTCTACTTTAACACCTTTAAAATCGGTGTATTAACAAATATCAGAAGCTTCTGTGAAAATATAAGGAAACAGTTTTTAATAAAACTCAGCTTAATGGGTGATTGTATTAAAACAGATTTTCTTAGAAACAGGGGAAGACCTTCACAAGAGTAAAAATTATAATAAGTGTGTCTTACATGCATTACATTTAACGTTAATTGTTTTACATGATAAAGGCTTCTAAACACACTGCCTTTGAGACTAGCCTATAAACTGATTTTCAAATAAAACAGAATATTTTAAAGCTTTCTGACATTTGCGAAAACTGATTTGGAATACATCTACAAGTTACTGGTTTCCGTCCAATTCCGGCCGAGTTAGTTGATTAGACTACTGGTCCTACTTCCTGTGAATTAAAAACAATGCACTGATTGTCTGATTATTTTGCTTAATGTGTCTGTCACTGCAATTGTATTTGAATAAATACATAGTAAAGCTTTTTTAAGTAATCTCAATGGAATCGCGAGAAAACATATTAAACAAGAATTATAATCGAAATAAACGTTACTAAATTTTTTTGTCGATTCATAAAATATTATTCTGTTCTTACTGTTCATGGCCTACTATTTTGCTTAAACGACGTTTGATATAATTACAAATGTATAAAAAGTTTCAAACTTGCATAGATGAATTTTCGAAAAGCAATGTACAAGACAACGCACCTGTGTACCAAGTACTTTATAAGGAAAATAGACATGTTTTTTATCAAAGAGGTAGACAATTACTTTCTAGAAGGCTTCTACTTAAATTAAGTTTTTTCAGATTTAAAAGAGTTTCTTAGAGAAGTAACTTTGCATAGATTGCGTAACTAGTAATGCTCCCCAACCCCCTCCCCCCAAAAAAAAAAGAGAGGTGGGAACTCTTTTTTATCTTCCACTAAACGGGAGGCTAAGATTAAGACATGTATTTTCAGAATATTTTACTTCTGACTCCGAAATATCTTACAGATGTTTGCTCAAGAGGGATTTTCTTGATTTGCGAGAATCACGTTTGGTCTGAAAATTAGCTTTTTCATACGCGTTTTTGATTACATCTGATACCGTTGACTGACGTTTATCATGTACAGTCTTACGACTTTTCCCGCAGAAGAACCTTTCAGTAAAATTGGTTATTTTAAAACGGTTGTGCTGCTCTGACAAGTCGCTGTTGTGAAATTGTTTGGCGAATAATCAGCAGCCTAATGTTAGAAAGGAAGAAAAAATGTGAATTGTGTCTTCTGAGCAAGTGATACATCCTGAACAAAAAAGTTTCTCACATAACCAGTTTTGTCTTTTCTCCTGGCTTTAGTCCCCACTGTCAAAATTAAGAACAGTTGGAAAAAAAGAATGATTAGTTATTATAGCATTCTGTTCTCCAGTGCTGTTATTATTTTCTGTTTGTGCAAAATGAACACAAAAGGAAATACTTCAAATGTTTTCTCCTCACGACTCAAAATTATTGAGAATTTTCGGTTTAATTTTACAATGAGTACACATCCATAATCTTTAAATCTAAAACAAAAGGAAATTTCTAATGGTGAAAATACACGTCAGAAAATAAATGAATAAAACACACAAGAAAACAAACAAACAAACCAACATGTCAGGAAGATTTATTGATCCAAGAGATAAGCTGATACATAATTCATTTTTCTGTAAATCATCGAGGATTATATTCTTTCTATGTCGCCTGCTACAAAGTAGCCGCGACATATAGGGATCACTTCTCCGTCGTATGTCTGTCTGTCTGTCTATCCGCCTCTCCGTCCGTCACAAAACTTGTTCGAACTACTAAAAAACTACTGGTGCAATTTCATCCAAACTTTACAGGAATGATGAGTACCTAGTCTAGTTGTGCATATCGTCGGCATTTTTCAGTTCAGTGATTTTTGTCAGAGTTATGGCCCTTTAATGATTTTATTTTTAAAGTTTGTCCGGACTACTTCTCTTATACTACTAATGCAATTTGAATGATATGTTACAGGATTGATCAGTACCTCAAGCACTTGCGCATCATTAACGGTTTTTTTAGTTAAATGATTTTTGGCTGAGTTACAGCCCTTGAATAATAAAGGGCGTTTTGGACTGTTAATGATTTTTGTATCGCCTACTTCACAGTGGCTGCGACATGCTATAAAGTAGTTGCGACATATAGGGATCACTTCTCCGTCGTCTGTCTGTCTGTCCGTCCGTCACAAAACTTGTCCGGACTACTTCTAAAAGACTACTGGTGCAATTACATTCAAACTTTACAGTAATGATCATTACCCAGTCTAGTTGTGCATATCGTCGGCATTTTCCAGTTCAATGATTTTTGTCAGAGTCATGGAACTTTAATGATTTTTATTTTTAAAGTTTTTCCGGACTACTAATCTTATACTACTAATGCAATTTGAATGAAATGTTACAGGATTGATCGTTGATCGGTACCTCAGTTTACATTTTTAACAAACTGTCCAATCACCCCTCAATACAGCTGCTTAACTGGCTATCACCAGGCGACACATGTGATCACTGATCACGTTTGTTTTATTATGCAATAGGTTTTTTTTTCAACTTTACAGTTATCTTGTAATACATTTTCTTGCCCTGTTTATAGATTTTAGTAAATTTCAAATTTCCAAGTACGGAAAATGTTTCTGCAAAAGTATAAATTACGGCTAATGGTTCTCATTTTTTACAGTATACAGACGCATATGAATAAATTAAAGCCCTTGGACAAAAAATTATACGACTACTAATTTTGGACAAAAGAACCAATTTTTCTATTGCGCCCTTCTTTTTAAGCTTTCATTTTTTTCTCTTAGGTTTCCCATATAAAATAAAAAAAATGTATTTTTCAATTCACTACCGTTTTCGTCAGTTAGGTCAAACAAGCATATTATAACGTAAATATGGTACTTTTTTAACACTGCAAACATAAATGTACACTGAAAAATATATGAATATGTGTTAAATTTATATTTTTTATCACAATCATAACTTTCATAAAATGTATAGTTTTTTGTATTCCAGTACATAAGTTTAATTGTCAATTCAATCTAATAAGGAAAAGATACCACAGAGGAGAAGGCCAACAGTTATAACAAATATAATAATAATAATTATAATAATAATAATTCTGAAAGTAAGAATGCCAATAACTCTTGTTGTCAAATAGACAATTCTCGCTTTAGACATGTAAACAACGTTTAATATTTGTTACTTCTGTACTAAAAAGATTCCAAATAGGATATTCTCCGGTTTACTTGTTTGATATAACCAAACAAACTTCACTGCACTGAAAATAACTCAGTACGTCATATGTTTCCCTTTACATTGGCTATGAAAAAATGCACAGACAGATTTTTCCAAATTTCGCCTTCACACAGAAGACGCCATTATGAAATGTCACAAGATTCAGCGTTTGTAATTTATCCAATTGTAACCAAAGCAAACATTGCATCGCTTTACAGAAATAGAAACCTTCTCTCCTGAGACGAACAGACTATCAGATGAGTTTCTATTAGATTACAAGCTTTACGTATTGGAGCTGACAAGGTGTCGTATCATGGGTCTGTGTGGTTATACAGTAAAGCTTTATGTCGATAGTCGAGCACAATACTGTGTTAAAGCATTCTTTATTTAAATTGGCTTAACATATTATTGCAATTGGCAATCGATGTACAAGGAAATAAGCAATGAAGGCAAAGATGTTTACTTGTTACTAATTTAACCTTTACTCAGAACAAGAAATAGAAAGAGAAAAGTTTTTATAGACGTCTTATAATTGTACTGAAATGGTCAAAATTCAGAAAGGAAATAAGGGTGTCCACGGACTGTCTCAAGGTTATCAACCTCATTAAAGTAACATTAGCATAAGATAATCATTTTTTTGTGTATTAAAGTTTGTCTGTCACGAATCTTTTACTTATGCATTAGAGACGATTGTGCATTGACTGGTTATGAAAATTAGCAGGTAATATAAAACACCATATAAAGCATGACATGTTTAAAAAATCTTGTTTGTGTTAAAATATATGCAGCAGTAATAATAGGTCTTTTCATTTGATATTTGTTCATTATTTTGTCAATGATTGAATGGCAACCCTCAGTTACCAGTAAATGGAGATCAAAAGTTCGGAATGTTCTTGACGATTTAATCGAAAAGTTAGAAGACTTGTCCCGCGAGACTTTCTCGCGATCTCTTTTGTACTTTCGACCAGCAATCCTCTTGAGAGAGTGACTGGATCTCAATTAGATGATTGACAGTTATTATTTACAGTTAAACGACCATTCACACTTTAGAATTCTTAAGTAAAAATAGAACATTTCGTACAAACAATGTGCATCTGTTAAGGCGCCAAATTGATAAAAAAAATCTTTCCAGATTAGCCCTATGTTTATGCACAAAGCTGAAACATGTCTGAACAAAATATAAGTAGACGGTATATACTTAACAAATTAGCACACAATTTATAATACCGCAAATTAATTTGAATGAATCTCATTGGACGAAAGCTTATACGCACTTGTATATACCGTCAAGAAAATCCGTGTATACCGTGAGGCAACTTACCCTTAATGAGCCCAACTATAGTTCCTTTTCCTGATTGGCTATTAAAGAATATTCACAAACGAAATAAAATGGCCGACCATGCTTCACTTAAAAAGTTTCGATGATCATAATTACAAATGTATAAGATAAATTATTTAGCAATTCATAACAATATTTAATAAAGGTAGTCAAGGTCTTAATTTTGCAATATATTTTTTACCCTCGTCCATCTATTACATAGATAAAACTTCGATTCCGTTCACCACCAAGCGCTTGTTTTTCGAAAACCAAGCGTCCACATGACGAACGCTAGCGATCTGAAACTTTCATTTGCATACGTATATAAACAGTTACTCGTGATATAAAGATATGAAAACTTTACTGCTGGTAAAGATTTGAATCCTAAAGGCATGCTCCTATCCACTGCGAATACTAGTTTATGTTCGGCAGTTTCCAAAGCATTTGCAGAAATATGAACAACAATCAAATGGGAAAGAGGCGCCATAGGAGAATACCAATATTAATTTTCGCCACGATGGATTTGTGTCAGAATATTAATATTTGTGAATCAAAAAGATTAGATTATACAGATTCTTGGAGGGGTATACGGCCTCGTATAGCCCGTTAGAGTTGATAGAACCCGAGCCGCCAGGCAAGAATCTGTATAACTAATAATATACATATAAGTGTCTGCTTTACCACTTTTTGTAAGATACTAAACTGATGGATATACCTTCTCATATATAAGTTTGATGTTTTGCTAAATAAAAGTTAAAACGTACATGAATTAAAAACAACAAAATCCTTTCTACCATAATATGTATATATATGTAATTTTTTAACAAACGTTATAGCATCATCCGAATACATGTAGAGCAGTTTGAATATCATATTTTTAAGAGATGATTTCTGTCCCATTCTAACTGATTATATTAGATATACAAATGGTGTAAAATAAAGACATTGCAGTTTATTTTTTATTTTGCAAGACCTTACATGGTTTATTTGGAAATTGAACACCTGCTCTAAATCTAAAATATTTGCACTAAAACAAAGATTTTACAAATTTGGCTTTGCAGCCAAGACGACATAGGAAATTTGCTAAATATATATCTTCACATGCAAGGGCAAGTGAAGCTATTTTTCAAAATCTCGCCTGTCAAACAGACGTTAACCAATGAAAACAATTAGTAGCATGATACTTATTTATCCCACCATTTCATTGAGAGTGTTACAACAGTATATATCTCGGAGGCTTTAAAACAGAAGAATCATTTTATTTATATATAAATTGTTCTGAACAATTAGCAACATATGTAATATGTACCATGTAATTTTGGAGAAATCCAGTTTTGAAGTTACTGGTTCACAATTTTTATTTTTGAGCATTTTGGAAGGCTTCAGAACAGTTTGAAATGTATCTAAAAACATAGCATTGTTTAACTCACCTAAACGATAGTGTTTAAAAAATTCACATGAAAACGAGATATATGGTCAGAAAATGGTTTGATATTTATTCTATAGAGTGAATGTGTGTTAAAATCATTTTATTTTTTTAAAGTGATTATACGACCAACGTATTAAATCATATTTCAACTGCACGTCTAAACAAAATAAATAGATTTTTTTTCTGAAAAGCTGTGCGAATTTGCTGTCAGCATTATCATTTGCATATTTTATACAGTCGCTCAGGCATATAACAAATATAAGTTAAATCAAAGAGAAACGCCCGATTATCATGTAATATGAAGATCAATAAATAAATGACATTGCCTGATCTCATGGCGTATAGTTTTACTTGACTTGTCTTAAATGTCAACATATTTTGTCTCTTCGGTTAAACATCCTATCCGATCAAGCAAACAAGGCTCAAGCCAATTATCGACGAAACTAACGTTTGCTAAATTGTTTATCAAGAAATAGTTTCTGACGAACGACAAGGTTGCCAATTCTCACATAAACAAATAGTATATATATATATATATATATATATATATATATATATATATATATATATATAACACAGTGGAATGCTGAACACTTAAAAAGCCTCGAACAATAATTGTAAGCGTTGGATAAGTTGTATTTAATTTGTAATATTTTGGATCAGTTTTTATGCCCCCGAAGGGAGGCATATAGTTTTGAACTGTCCGTCCGTCCGTCAGTCAGTCCGTCCGGAAACTTTAACATTGGCAATAACTTCCTTATTAGTAAGAGGATATACTTCATACTTGGACACAACACCCTTTTGGACAAGACCTACCCACTGACCTATATTTGTTTGACCTTGACCCCTGAATAACCTTCAACTTGAAGATCCAATTGTCTAAAAACTTTAACATTTGGTCATAACTTCCACATTAGTAAGTGGATATACTTCATACTTGGACACAACACCCAATTGGACAAGACCACTGACCCACTGACCAATATTTGTTTGACCTTGACCCCTGAATCACTGGTTCTCAGCTCAAAGGTCAAACCACCACTTCGGGGACATAGTCATCTTACAGTGACAGTTCTTTTTACTCTTAAATTTGTAAATGCTATCATAACTAATGCTTTGACATACGCTCAGAAAAAATCTTAAGATGTTCAAGATTTTTAAGGATGCTAATGTTTAATTTCTCTTATATGAAATGTGTCGAATAATTCAGAAAAGAAATAAGTTGGTGCTTCTAATATAATATTTCAAACAATGATATCGTGGTAGAGTTATTATGAGAAAAAATGTTAATAAATAATATCTTTAATGTGTTGACAAAATAAGTCTTGAGATGACAAGGCTTAAAAAAATGTCTGATTATTGTCAAAATTATTTCTTCCTGTACTAATCAGTTATTAAGTAGAATGGTACAATAAGATAAGAGACAATTATAAGACCATCTTCACGACAATGCGGAACTTTACAGTTTTATTGTTTATCGGTATAGTTATAAATAACAGGAGGAATCAAGATAAGTTTTTTTTTTCAAAAGTGAAAAGCCTGGAACTGAAATCAATGCAATGTAATCGAATATAAACCTGCTTTGATCCAGCTCCTCGGAGACAGAACCAGATAGTAAAAACGTTTACTTATCTTAAAATGATAGCACTTACAGTTTTGCCTACAGAAACTCCAACCTTAGTCCACGTACCTCAATAACAAAAAAAGGTAAGATCTATTAAGTATTCTTATTGTTTGTCCTTAAAAAGCAATCAATACTCGAATATCGATCCCTTTTGCAAATGATTTCTCATTTGTACTATTTGTATTATATTTTGCATCACTTCAAACATAAATGCGAGGCATATTCCGTCAAATGTAACTTACAAAAGTTACAGCTTTTTTATATTTCGTGGCTCTATTACTTTTTTTCAAATTCTGTAATCAACAATTTGTCTATACAGTATATTTATTTTTTCTGAGACATTTTCTTCTTCTTTTTCTATTGTACTTAGAGTAAAATTTAATTTACAAACGATTTGTTTGACTATTTATTGGCTTTCATCTAAGATTTACTTGTTACTTAGGGTACTTTGTAACGCAAAACTGGTTTACCAGTTTTGAACAAAAAATCATTTATATTTTTTTATTTGCTACGATTATTACGTGTATTGCAAATTCATCACAGGTTATATAACTGATTTATAGCTGTCAAGCTTGCTTAAAGAATCCTTTAAAGTCAATTGTCGAAATATCAACAAAGAGTGTGTCTCTAAAAATGAATTCTGTAGGCCTTCTAAAAATCTACAATCTTGTATTAAATTCGGTATCTGATTAACATCTTTTGGCTGAACTTCAAATTCATATCTAAATTCGTCCTTTAAAACTCTGAAATTAGTATTGCTGTAAGATCAAGTGTTCAGTAGATGTAAATCCTTTCACGTTACGTTATTCCTTAATACGACAGCTCCAATAGAGGTTGCTTTTAAGATATTCTTTACAAAAAATTCTAATCTGATAGCGAATAGACCTAACCAAATTAAAAACAAATCACCTCTATCTTCTCAAAAAAGATAAGTTCTTGTTAATTTTTCCCACGAGATGTTAGCAGTCTTAAGTAAATCGAAAAGTAATTGCGATTCTATTGTAACATGTCTTTTTGAATAACACGCAACAAATTTTTAGTGTCTATGCAAATAAAAATTGATTTTACATCAATTTTTCTATGTGAATCTGTAGTGCTTTACTTAAGATATTTCTGATATAATTTTGTGTGTTCTAAAAATTTGGTTGTGTTTTTAATTGGAATCACGACAAGCATAAATGTTTTTTTTATTTGTTCTAATTAGTTGAAATTAATGAATGAAGAATTCATAACTTGCTTAATTAGAAGACAATATTTGGGAAGACAATGATCGAAAGGAAGCGGATTTCAAATAGAATGTTTGACATTTTTATAAATGTATGCTGACAGTTTCTGTAAGGCGGTAGAAGACTTTGCAGATAACTGTATCAGAGGCTTTGCATAGGAATTCAATTTGAAGGTTGTTAAACAATTAGTGCATTTTTCACTTTAAAAGAGTGCTTCAAGTACGAGTATATTGCAAATATTTCTTACATCAACAAATGTGTTAAGATCTTGCAAATGCGTAAATTCTGATCTCTACAGCGACTAAACAGCACAAGTCACTAAATGAAAATGCATAACCTAATAAAAGTGCGTTAGCTTCAAAGACGTACAAAGAAGGCAAATACTTACTTGGTATATCAAAATCTAGACTTAGTTTAAATAATTAAGATATGGCACATACAAAAAGGGCGTTGGTTTAAGTATTCTAAATAAATAAACGTAATTATTATTCAGCAAAATCTGTACCATAGCAATCTGAATAAAGAACTATTTACACAGCGTTTGGACACTGTGTCAAATAGTCTTTTTATTCGTTTGGTCGCTGTGTAAACAATATCTCCATTTCAGTTTGGTCAGTGTGTAAACAATTTTTCCATTTTAGTTTAGTCGCTGTGTAAACAATGTCTCCATTTCAGTTTGGTCAGTGTGTAAACAATTTTTCAAATTTAGTTTTGACACTGTGTAAACAGTGTCTCCATTTTAGTTGGGTCACTGTGTAAACAGTGTCTCCATTTTAATTTTGTCACTGTGTGAACAGTGTCTCCATTTTAGTTTGATCACTGTGTAAACCGTGTTTCCCTGTTTAATTGGTCACTGTGTAAACAGTTTTTCCTTATTTGTTTTGTCACTGTGTACACAGGTTTTCCCTATACGTTTTGTCACTGTGTAAACAGTTTTCCCTGTTTGTTTTGTCTCTGTGAAAACAGTGCTTCCCTATTAGTTTTGTCACTATTTAAACAGTGTTTTTCTTTTCTTTTTGTCACTGTGTAAACAGTTTTTTGTTTTTTCCTATCCGTTTTGTCACTGTGTAAACAGTGTTTCCCTATTCGTTTGGTCACTTTGTAACAGTCTCTGCTTTTACGTTTTGTCACTGTGTAATGAGTGTTTTCCGATTTGATTTGTCACTGGTAAACAGTGTTTCCTTGTTCGTTTGTTCATTGTTCACTAATTCGTTTTGTCGCTACCAAACCAACCTTCCTTGTTTCCTTAGGAGGTCAGCTCGATTATACACAATACATATTGTTACAGACTGTTAGATTTGTCTGTATTTAATCAGAGATTGTTAACCCTGAGGTTTCCTACTATGATACTTTGCATCCTCACAGACACAATTGTAATATATATTAATCTAGGCTTTATTGTACCGTATCAACTTATTGTTTAAATTAGATTTTACATATATAAAGGTGGTAGTTTTTGCTTTGGGATTATCATTTTTCTTTGGGATTTTCATTTCCTAATTTAATGAAATACATATCATATTAAAGAGCTATCCAATGGTTTTTGAAGCAATTTCAATTAATTTCAAGTGAAATAAATGTTTCTTTACAATCAACAACATTCAGCTTACAACTGCTTTTAGGTTCCCACTATTTATTACGACCAATGAGACATTAATGTAACGTAAGCAATACTTAGTTAAAAAAACAAACACTTTTAGAGGAAAGAATTCGAAGTAATGGTTTTTAAATTTATTGTCCCATATAACTGTGACCGCTTCCAGAGGAACTTTGCAGTAAATCATTGGCTCTAAGGGGAATATGATATTTTCATGCCACCAAAACATACATTTATTGTACAATTTCTACATTAAGTTGTTTTTTAAAATATTTTTTTGTCATTTTAAATCATGCCTATAGTTTGTTATGTTTTTGACAGATAAATTACAACTGCATTTTTAAAAGAATACCTCTGTCATGACTTTGTGAGTTTCAATTTTGTTTTAAAAGCAGAGTCGTGACTCCTTAATTGTCTTAAAGAAAATAGAAATTGCTTTTCAAAACCCAATGAAATACTCCTAAATTTTATATATTTTTGAATAAGATTGATATTCGCAAAAAATACCACGTGCTTATATGTGAAAATATATTTTAAACAATAACGTGATAAGATGGAAAGATGGTATGATACAGTTTTTGTGAATAATAATTACTTTGTTGTTTGTTAAACTATTTAAGCCAACGTCATTAAATTTTGTGCCTCTCTTTAACTATTCAAATGTTCTAGATTTGTTTTTAAAAAATGAACACCTTTATACCAAAAACGTTCTGCTGTCTTCGTATATCTTTGAGGGGCGCACTTTTGTTAGGTTAAGCACATTCATTTATTGACTTATGATTTTAGTTGCCTTAGAGATCATTTGCAAAAGCGTTTCATATTTGTTGTAGTGAGTAATGTTTGCAATGTTTTGGAAGCACTCTGTTAAACCGAAAATTACTAATTGTTGAAGGAGCATAGCATCTGATAATTATAAATGTCTGCGAAATTTACCACCGCCTTACATTAAATGTCTGCATGCTTTTATAGAAGTGTTAATCATTTGGTGTCTGCTGATTATTGTTAACTGCAATGTACGTATTGTTGCCTAAAATGCACAGATCACCATATAAAGCAAGATTTATAGCTTATTCCAGTTCTTTTACAACTTCTAAATTATCCGTGCTTTTAACATCTTGTCTCACAGCCATAAAAGAACATATTATTAAGTATTGCGAAAAAATTGTCGAAATCACTGGCAAAAATCTATTTTTGTTGATTAAAAACTCGGATGATGTTTTAAATAAGCTTAAATCTGAAAAGTTTCAGGCGTTCTCTTTATATACGTATAATTTTTCTACACTATACATGTACACTTAACTTTCTTATACTTTAATGAGAGACAAGCTCACCGGTCTTATTGAAAAAAACGTGTGTTGGAAAAAATAAAACGTGTGTTGAAGAAAATAAAACGTGTGTTGAAGAAGAAAAAAACGTGTGTTGAAGAAAATAAAACGTGTGTTGAAGAAAAAAAACGTGTGTTGAAGAAAATAAAACGTGTGTTGAAGAAAACAAACGTGTGTTGAAGAAAATAAAACGTGTGTTGAAGAAAAAAAAACGTGTGTTGAAGAAAAAAAAACGTGTGTTGAAGAAGAAAAAAACGTGTGTTGAAGAAAATAAAACGTGTGTTGAAGAAAACAAACGTGTGTTGAAGAAAATAAAACGTGTGTTGAAGAAAAAAAACGTGTGTTGAAGAAAATAAAACGTGTGTTGAAAAAAAAATAAAACGTGTTGAAGAAAATAAAACGTGTGTTGAAGAAAATAAAACGTGTGTTAAAGAAAATATAATCTACATCGCTTGTAATAACTATAGAGCAGTTTAACAGACGTTTCTTATGACAATTATGTTTTATGGACTTGTCAAGACTTGATCGAGTCGCTCTCTTTCTTACTAGATAATATAATGTTAGATTTGTTACTTTCGTTTATTAACAGGTGGTTGGCATCCCCATTAGTACTATCTGTGCACCCATTATTGCTGGTCTGTTTTTATACTGCTATGAAAGAGACTTCATGCTATCTCGTTTAAGTGAACATTATTACAGCCTTTAACAACACCTCGAGGTATCTTACGATGTACTTAATGTAGATACTAACCATTTTCTATCTCTGGTGAACAAAATTTATTCAAATGAACTCCAGCTTAATAAAGCAAACATTTCAGAAAAGCATGAACACTTTCTTGCTCTAAATCTTTCTCTTGAAAAGGGTTTTGTGTGTACCAAAATATAAAATAAAAGATATGATTTTGATTTCAATCTTGATGATTTTCCATGGTGATGTCCCACGCGCTACATCTGTTTGGATTTATATTTCACAGCTTGTTCGCTTTTTTAGAACTTGTAACAATGTTAAAGATTTCAATGAAAGAAATCTTTACATAACAGAAAAAAAATGAAACAGGTGTATCGGTATCACAAATAAAGAAAAAAAAATTGCGAGTTTTATCGCCGATTCCCAGATTTATGTCATAAATACAGTTGCAGTTTAAAATCACATCAATGTAATTCTCAACCAGTGTTTTATGGAGGTTTGATTTATAAACTAAGTAAGATGTAAGATGTCACCAGAGACCCTTATCGCTATTAGGATTCAAACTAATGACTCACAATTTGAAGTTCGCCTCTCTACCACTCAATCGTTGTCTTCCACACACATGATACATGTAATTAGTCATACCTGTATTAATTTCAACTTATTACAACAAAGAAACCGGCATGAATTCAGGTCATTCTTCTAATTTTAAATCAGAACAACTGTTTGAGGATACTTGAAATTACATAGAAAATGATATCATGTGTTAAGAAAAACTAAGCCTCATAGAAAAGGTCAATTTAAAATCAATTTTTTTTAAGATTCTATATTACATCGACAAAAATATGTTGCGTGTTATTCAAGCAGACAGGATACAATAGAATCGCTATTACTTTTTGATTTAGTTAAGACTGCTAACATCTCGAGGGGAAAATTAGCAAGAATTTATTGTAAATTGGGAAAGAAAGTGGTGATTTGTTTTTTTGTAATTTGATTAGGACTGTTCAATCTAAGATAAGGTATTTTTCTAAAGAATATCTTAAAAGCAACCTGTATCGTAGTTTGCGTATGGAATTTGAAAGGATTAACTTGTATTATACCCTTGGTCTTAGAGCAATACTAACTTCAAGGCTTTAAAGGACAAATTTAGTTCAGAATTCAAAGTTAGGTTCAGCCAACAGATGTACATTTAATGCCGAGTTAAATACACAATTTTAGATTTCTTTTAGATTAATAAAAAAGGTTCATTTTTAGAGACACACGCTTTTAGGTTGTTGATGTTTTGACTATTGAATTTTAACGATTCCCTAGCAGGCTTGACCACAAAATAAAAATCAGTTATAAAATGTGTGATGAATTTGCAATATAAGTAATAATTCATAACAAATAATCAAAATATACATTATTTTTAATACAGTCCAAAACTGGTTAAAGCCAGTTTTGCGTAACAAAATAACCTAAGTAGTGATACTTCTTTCCACATAACAGCTAAAAATCTTAGCCGCATAATTGAATCGATAAAGTCAGATTTTGACAAATTAATGGACTGATGACATAAAAAAGGTCTTTTTTTAAGGTACAGTCATTGTAATACTACTCGCACTTGTTTTTGCAGTAGTTCAAAAATTAATACAAAATAGTAAAAATTGGGAAACGTTGGCATTAGAGTTCGGACAAATGTAGGAATACATGGAATGACCTTATATTTGTCATTGAGGCATGTGGTTTACGGTTGGAGTCAAAGGCAAAATTACAGGTGCTATAAAAATTTAAAAAAAAGTGAACGCATTTACTTGCTGGTTCTGTCTCCGGGCAGGAAGAACTCATTTTGCTTGTTTAATATTTACAATAGGTGGTAAAACAAACACCAATATGTATATCGTGTGCTAATTTGTGAAGGATATACCGTCTTGTAATTTATCGTTCACACATGTTTCACCATGAAGCTAATTTGAAAAGATTCTTTTATCCATTTGACGCCTTACCAGATTACCTTCTTCGTATAAGATTTTCTTTTTTTACTTAAGAGTTCGTATGTGTATGAATGATCGTGTAACAGTAAATGATAACCGTCAATCATCTAAATGAGATCCAATAACTCTCTCAAGAGGATTCTGGCCGAAAGTACAAAAGAGATCGCGTAATGTGGAAGTCTCATTGGACAAGTTTTCTAACTTCGATTAAACCGTCAAGAACATTCGCAGCCACTGGTCTCCGTTTAATGGTAATTGAAAGTTGCCATTCAGTCATTTGACAAAACAATGAACAATTACCAGATAGAAAGAACTCGTACAACTGTTGCATACACTTCAACACAAACAGGTACTATCTGCTAATAAGTCCTCCAAGTAATAAGAAATCAAAATGTATTAATTTGTGATTAAACTTTATAGCTGATCTCAAACTTAGAAGTTTTCTTATATAGTTTTGACCATAAAACATTGTTTAATATATGTTCTCTTCCTATTTCTTGTTCTAAATAAAGTTTACTTAGTAACGTATAAACATCTTTGTCTTCATTTCGTATTTTCTTGTATATCGATTGCCAATTGCATTAATAGGTTAATTCAATATAAATAAAGACTGCTTTACTACAGTATTGCGCTTAGCAATCGACATACAGCTTTACTTTTTTACCAAACTGACCCTAGATGCGACACCGTGTCAGCTCCAATACGTTAAGTCTCTAATCAAATAGAAAACTCATCTGATAGTCTGTTCGTCTCAGGAGAGAAGGTTTCTATTTCGGTAAACCGATGAAATCGTTTCTCTGGTTACAACTGGAAAGATTACAAACATTGATTCGTGTGACGATTCATAATATCGTCTCTTACGTTAAAGCGACTTTTGAAGAAATCTTTATGTGCATGTTTATATTGTCCATGGAAAGGGAATCCGTTGAAACACTGAGCTTTCATTTTTTACTGCAGCGTATGTGAACATGGCTTGTTCGGTAATTTTAACAAACGTACACTTATGAACATACACCGGAGAATGTCTAAATTTGGAAAATATTTAATTAATGTAGTTAACAAAGAATTGATTACATATCTACCGGCGAGAATAAGAGCACAAATAATTTGACAGCGCAAATAATTGGCTTTCTTCCTTTCACAAAGAGTGGTAAGCTTTCTCCGTTTTTTTTTTTTTTTTTTTTTTTTTTTTTTTTTTTTTTTTTTTTTTTTTTTTGTGGTGGGTGAAGGGGGGGGGGATTTGAGGTTAAATTGACGATTAGCCCTATCTTTTTGAATAAGAATACTAAACAATTTTATGGAAGTTTTTATTTTGATAAAATATAAGTTTAACAGGTATATACAGATTTCTCACTGTACATTATGTTTACACTGCTTGAAGATTATGCTATTCATACGTCATAATGAGCTTGTTTGACTGAACTGACGAAAACGAAATTGTCTTTCTGTCTATATAAGCATTATAAAAATGGAATACGGTCACATCTGCTTAATACCAGTGTACATGGCATTTAAATCTAGATTTTAATCTAAATCTAGTCGAAGAATATACTGTATATTTGAAAAAGAATAATATTGCATATATTTCGATATTTTAGCATATTAGTACTAAACAAATTGCAAATATGCCGAATTATTTCATTTTTATAGGAAGCCTAAAGGATGAAAAAGAAAACTTAAAAGGTAACGACGCCATAGAAAAGTTGGTTCTTTTGTCAAAAAAGTTGCTGTATCTTGTTTTTTCTTAGGGCTGAAATTTATCCATTTGTATCTTGTAAACTGTAAAAAATGAGAACCATTTGCAGTTATTTATACCTTCGCAAAACATTTGGTATTTTGTAGACATTTTCCGTAATTAAAAATACAAAATTCTACTAAACGCTACAGATCAGACAAGAAAATATATTACAATATTACTGTAAAGTTGAACAAAAGAAAATACAAAAAGGAATGATTTACAGAAAAAAATAATGATAGAAAAATACATCAGCTGGTCCCATTAATCAACAAATCTTCCTTCCATGTTTGTCTGTTTGTTTCTTTGTTTTCTATTGTTGTTTTCTTCCTGACATGTACTTTCACCCTCAAACATTGTTTTTGTATAAGTTTTTAAAGATTATGAATGTGTACTGTAGAAATAAATGGACAATTCTCAATAGTTTGGAGTCCTGAGGAGACCACACATAAATAATTTTCTTTTTTGTTCCTTTTGCACTCACAGAAAATAAAAACAGCATTGGGGAACAGAGATGCTACAATAACTTAGCAATCTTTTTCCCGTTCTGCTTATTTTCGTCAGTGGGAACTAAAATCAGAAGACAATACAAAACTGGTTAACTGAGGAACTTTTTTGTTCAAGATATATCACTTTCTCAGAAGTCATATTTCACAATTTTTCTTCCTTTCTAACATTAAGCTGCTGATTATTCGCAAAACAATTTCAAAACAGCGACTTGACAAAGCTGCACGACCGTATAAAATAATCCACTTTACTGGAGGTTTCTTCTGCTGGAAAGGTCGTAAGACGTCAGTCAACGGTGCCTGATGTAATTAATATTTCGTATAAAAAAAGAAATTCAGACTGAACCTGAATTTTAGGATAATGAAAAAAAAATTCATACATCTAAGCTAAAAAGTTGAATACGTTTAGACTCTTATGTAAGAGAAAAATAAATATGATACTTTATTCGTTCCAGGCAATATAAGAATTCTCTATCTGTTACATGGTGAAATTCAAACCGTGCTAACATTTTGAAAGACGATAAGGGAAAAATAAAACATGTTTAGGTGTGGTAGTGCATTGTTAGTATCGCTTCAATTCAGCATCTTCAATGATCGCTTTTTGAGTTTTGTTAAAGTTTACGTTTGCACGAAAGAAAGTGTCCTTACATAAATTACTAACAGGACAATTGTACAACAATACAGTATTTACGTCGCATAAATCATTAACTACGCTGTCTGCTGATTGTATAAAATACATCTAAATTTAGGTCTGTTCCCGCCCGCAGCTGTGCTCGAACATTCACATGCCGGATAAACTGTCAGTTCTAGGGTATTTCTAATTTTTGTCTTATGCGACTTCATGGTTTTTTTTAATTTAGCAAGTGGTTCATATTAACGTCTAGCACGGCTGTCGGGGTCCCGCAAGTTACTCATCATATGTAATTTCTTAATTATCTTAAAATATATTTGTATCCCAATCTCTTAGGGATAATCAGAAAAATATTTTTCTGGAAAAATGCTTAAAAACAAATATTTCACAGAACGTGTATTAACAATTATCCCTCACAACCTCTAGTTATAGATGAACTATTGTACACGCGCATATTGTTTGTTTCTTAACACTTGAAATGTGAAACAAAACAAATAAATGATTGACAAGATTGTCACATATTTTCTTTTTGTTTCTTTTTCTAATGTGTTTAGCTGAATTGAATATTTTGTTGAAACAATGTATAAAAATAACAAAAAGTCTTCCTTTAAAATTGTACGTATTAATATCATTATCAACAAGATAAAATTTGGATGCAGAAAAAGATATTAAAAGACGTAGGCAGAATTTAATGTCAAAATTTAACAAATTTGAATATTTAATATATATTAGAAATATTATATAAACTTATTAAGGACGGTAGGTAAATATTGAGAATAAGAGAGAAAAAAATAGCTGACGCATTGCTGTTCTATCGCTTTGACCAGTTTCTCTGACAAAGACTATTTGATTCGCCCTAGGACTCTATCATTAAAAATCACCATAGCAGTCTATCGATCAAATTAGAACTTAAATTTTATGTTTTAAAGGAAAGATAGTCATATCTGATGTGCATATCGTTCCTACCCATGTCAGAAACACTAAACATCTAGAGTTTAGTTTGTATTGGTTTCTTTATGGTTATACTTTGAAATACATTTTTAGTAGACATAAAATCGTCACTCACTGTTTGAAGCTGTTGGGAAATTGTGATGATAAATTATTAAAAGAGGAAACATTGACACCTACACCTTACGCCATATCCTACTACATTATCTTAAATACCAAAGTTCATTTCACAAAGCGAAAGGAAAATTATTGGTAAAAATGTTGTGCAGGCAGAAACTAATGAGGGTAACAGTCAATATGTCATTGATGGGACATCAAAGGGTCGCGACATATCTAATAATTAGAAAGTTTAGCATTTTTAATTGTTGCCAGTGGAAATGAATATGATTTCTAAACAAAGAACTTCTTATTATGGTTTAAATTATGAAAACTAATGGCATTAAGAACAGAACATGCCATAATGTTTGAAGAAAGAATCTTTCTTAGGTATGTCTTTGATATTTTATTAAATAAGTCTAATGAATAATAGTTATTTATAACAAACCGTGGTGGGAACGTGTTATCTTCCTACTGACGTAAAAACAATTGTAAATTCCTCTTGGCTGACGAATAATCTACGACACGTAATAAATTAGACGGAAAGTTGGTTGAGTTAAAATATTTTAATTTTACATTAACAGGGAAGCAAGTTATCGTTACTTATATTTATTAGTCCTGCGCAACGACCGCTTTCTACGTTCAAACCAGTTCTCGCGCCGTGAGTGTGGTAGGCATTGATTTAAGACCAGCGATCACCAGATCGGGAGTTCGGCGTTCAACCTCTTGAGTACAGCTGCAAAGTAAAAGCAAGATAAAAGGAAAATGCATCATAGTCCATTACTCAAATGGTTTACATGTACAGCTAAGGATAAATCTAAATTTTTGCTTTTTGCAACTGCGTAGAAAATCATCTAGATGTCGGTTTAAAAACCAGGCTGGGTCTTGATGTAGGCTGGGTCTTTCAAAATTTTCATAGCATTTTATAGACGTTTAATTAATTTAAATATTCATAAATATTATCTCAGCATAAAAACGAAAGGACGAACGTGCTTAAGAAAATAATTTCACATTAATACAACCAATACTCTCTGATGTGTGTTCTCATATTTTGCCTTTTCATATTTTTGTGGACAACTGATGGTTTTTGTTTTCTCTTTTGAATCATTATACACCAAAAACATTGAACGTCAGATTTCAAAGGACTTACGAGTGCGCAAAAGATAAAATATGTTTTCGGTGATTTTCGTGATATTTAAGAACCACTTTTATCTTTAGATCATCACTTCATTCAGATTTTTGCATGTTTCTGAATGGTGCAAGCAACGTATTCTACATTGTGTCTACATTATTTTTTCATATTTAGTATAATTGGATTGTTATGTTTATTGGCAGAGAACCAACAGAAATGAGAATTGTTATTATATTATTATAAACTCTGAGACACAATACATCTGAGTTTACAGTTTTCTTATGGTCACAGAGGTGAAAAAATCATATTACAGAAATCAGTCGCCCCCAAGAAACATTCAGGCACTGCTGTTCAGGGATTTATTTCGATACCAGATGAAGATAAAAACTGCAGAAATGGTTTTTTATCAAAGTAAAACAATGATATTTTTGTAACGTTATTTCTTTAGAATCATTTATTTGATACCTTACATTCTAAGTCGATTGCTTACACATACACTTTTTTGGCTAATCCTATTTGTCTCCACAATAGACCACAGTTGTGACAACAAATCTGATGAGTGATCTTTAATTATTATCCATTGACAAACAACATTACATCTTGTCTAAAAGACAATGATCACAAACTGTTATATATATATAATATATATTTTTTTTATTTTAATATTCATTGATCATTCACATATTTTGTTGACATTAAAGTACTCACTGTTATCTCTTTTTCTTTTTGCAGGAAACATTACTGCAATGGGACATTCGAATAACTAGTTCGAAAACTTATACGAGCTTTGTGAGAAAATTTTCACAAATCTGTCCTTTTTAAACAATTTTATTTGGTTTAGAATTATATTCAGATCTTAATTACAAAGTGTATTCGCACCAGTAAATATTTGAATCTTAATAGGAAGATATAAGGTCGTATACCATGAGCTTCTTTCAAGAAATTATGATCAATCGTTCGGTGGTTAATTTGTTAACTTTTCAGTGTATGTCCAGAAGATAAAATAAACCGGAGACCGCTGCTTTGTTCGAACAACAACTGAGTGCATACTGACTTACCGCAATCCACATTTTCTGTGCTACTTCTCGTCCAGTAATAGTTAAAATCCAGGAAGCAGTCATAGGAAGGAATATATTTTGCATCTTTTTCCCTAATCGTAAAATAAATAGGTTAAACTAAACTTAACTAAACAAGCTGTACGTCTTAACTTAGTTATAAAATCTCATT
This sequence comes from Cyclina sinensis, assembly GCA_012932295.1. NCBI lineage: Eukaryota > Metazoa > Mollusca > Bivalvia > Venerida > Veneridae > Cyclina > Cyclina sinensis. The sequence continues at coordinate 46,759,579 of JAAONU010000013.1, forward strand.
ATACATTTCTTGATTGTCTTTTCTGATAAGTTAAAAAATCATGTACGCATTACCATTTGCAAGTTCATCAGAGTTACTCGTCTTAATAACTTTCAAATTCTCCCAAGTGTAACGTTCGAATTTCAAGCAATGTCAAAACAATAAATATATACATGACACTCCCATGCAACAGAAAACAGTGAAGATACATAGGATACATGTAAATGACATAGGTTCAACATCCGATCCAGTCGGCTAAACAAGCGTTAAGCTAATTAATGAAGAAGTTTGCATTTCACAGATGAAGACATCTTTCATTCGCGCATTAAAGAGGCACACCCAAAAATTTCGTTGTTTTAGATTGCAAAAAAAATAAAGCCATAAAAGACATATACAAAAGTCCATCAATCCTAAATCTTTCAACCAAAAATTCAGTATATTTTATATGAAATAAAGAAAAATATATTTCCGCAACAAGCCGATTTATTCGTAAAAATATTAGGATTTATTCGTAATTGTTTTATACTCTTTCGGTTCCGGACGTTTTCGATAATTTCCGCTAAAATCCGAGAAAGCTGTCGAAACAGAATGTCAACAAACAGTGAAATGGTAAGAAAACTCTAATTATTGCATTGTTTCAATTTCTAAGTAAAGGAATCTTGAGACAAATGATATATGAACGCCGTTCTAGTGTAAAATGTGTCAAATCAACGCATCTTATTAACAAATTAGACCGAACTATTATTGAGGCTACCGAAGGGAAAATGTTTACCTACAAATATTTCCTGTCAAATCTGCGTGTAAAATTTTGCACTGTAAGAAATTACGATCTGATTGAAAATCCTGTTTCAACAAGAGTTGATGTTCATTTTACATAAGCTGTTCCTTCGCTATTTTGTACTTATGTACTTCTTTTTTACTTTGCAAAATATCATGTGTCTCGCAGACAAGAACTGTGGAAAATGAACATAGGTTTTCAGGAAATATTTTAGTCTCAGTATGACTTCTAATCCATAACAGTAACACTGGGCTGTTATGGTTAGCAGTTGGCAAAAACTGGAAGTTTTGTCTCGACTAGACGTGTCTGTAACAAATATTTACTGATAAATTTCAGGAATGAATGTTTCTAAAGCATTTTACTTACATAATGCCTATGAGGAAACTCATAGTACATGAATCGTGATATGATATTCGGTGGTTTACCGAATTTAAATGAGTAATATGTGCTATTCTAAGAAAAATCTAAAATATTGATACTTGTACAGTTTACATTATCACTTGTATGAAAGTTTGACAGAAGCAATAAGCAGTTATGTCATTGCTGAAAGGTACTAAAATACTAAAAGTAAATACTTCCAGTTTGCATTTGTATGTATGTACAGTTAAACTTTTTATTTAACCCTTATATGTATCGAAACTTCAGACCTGTTTGCATTTCTTTTTTTAATGAATTGGACCTATTTCAATTGCAATGTCCCTTTTGTTTACATACCAGGATACTGATTCAAGCAGAAGCAGTGAATCAGATTCTGTAAGAGGTGTATCAGGCAGGAGGGGAGTAAGGGGCAGAGGTGGAGGGAGAGTTGGAAGAAGAAGTGGGGGGAGAGGTGGAAGGAGAGGATCAAGAGCTGCGGGTAATCATGGTGGAAGGGGTCGTGCTGCACGAGGGAGGGGCACAGGCACAGTCCAGTCTGCTGAAACAGAGGAGGAAAGGAGAGAGAGAGTTAAGGTAAAGATATGATTTACTAATTATAGTTTCTCAAGTTGTTTACGTTTAGTTCAATCTTACTTTTGGCAACCAAAATGCCTCTTTTACCTACTCAGTGCTGATTGATTAGCTGTTGTGATTTTCCTGTGTCTTTTGTAAACTTTTACTAAGCATTTCTTTTGAGCTAATGAACTTTGCAGAGATGTATTTTCAAAGTTGTTCAAAATATTAAAATCTATGAATTTAGGAATCTTATCATGGCCACAGTCCTGACGTTTTGTGTGCAGCATTGTCTAGTTGACTTCTTCAGATTGTGACCTATGAGCTACTAAAGGCACAGCAGTTAGGTCACGTATTGCTCATACAAGTATATAGAATTTTTGTGTTCAGTGTGTAACATTCCCAGTGGACCTTTACCAAAGTTGTTAAACTTTTGCCTTGGAGTTGTGATAGGCTACACCAAGAAGGCGGATGTTTTATAAAGACCAACAAAAGCAAACTTTAAAAATGTATTCTCAGTAACTTCTGAAATGTTCTTTATTGCACTGCATTGTAAACCTATATCAGTATGTTCAAACTCTATTCCTTAATGTTATAGTGTCAGGTGTATATACCATGGTGTATGACCCTAGAATAGATTAACTTAACATCATTTAGTATTTGGCAGTGCCCGATTTTTAATTAGATTTTGAAATACTTTGCAGCATACTCAAGAATAAAATAGGGCCATGAGAGTTGTTTGCTCATTTCTGCTAAGCTTAACTGCATACTGTATATTACATTGAACCTGTAGGTCCAGTTTACAGGAAATGATATTCTAAGTTTGGTTTATGTAAAAGACAAACAAACTGAACTGTTAATATATAAATGCTATTTTTCAGGATCTTATTTCAAATTTGGAAGAAGGCAAATCAAAGGAAATTCTCTGCTTAGCAGTAGACCGTCAGCCAGGGCTTATTCTCGACATTATGGACAGAATTGAGCCTGCCCAACCAGATGGGTTTCACCCCCTCCCTGGAGCTTCAGGGCCTTCATGGTGTTCGTGCAACCAATGCAGAGATATGCCAACAGTGGAGAAAGAGTGTGTTGCGGCTACATGCAAGATTATTGCTTATCTCAATTACCAGTAAGAAGCCATTTTGTAAAGCATGTGTTTATATTTTTGCTGTAGACTACCTTAATCAGCATTTGTACACATATAATGCTCTGTTATAAATAGTAACTGCTTCTAAAAGCTGGTGGTTGAATAGCAGATATCAATAGTAATGGCAAATATGATATCAGTGTTGTGATTTAAATGTTAACAGAAATACTGGATAACTACATATATTCAAATTCATAATACTTGTTCAAAGGAAATCAGAAAATATTTCTAATGCAAATATTTATATAAATTTTAAGTCATTGTATCAGCTTATTAATTGGATTTGTTTATTACATTTCAGGACATAGAGAGGTATATACTGGATGACGGAGTACTGGCTTTAGCTAGACTGTATCGAAAGGAAATCTTAGTGTATCCAGATGAAAGGGACTTATGTAAGGCAAATAGACATGCAGCTTATAGACAGTTCATTTTATGGAGGCATGGTAGACTAGGCCAAGGTGTTAGAATGGTCATACCATCTTGTTGTGTGTGGACCATCAGAGACCGTTACCCTGACCCATACGGTCAGAACACAGGGTTCAAGCCATCTCGTTTAGGCTAAAACACCGACTTGTAATTCTATGTAACATACATCAGAATGTAATAAAACGAAAAAAAATGTTAGTGATTGTTTGTTTAATTCTTGTCAAAACTGATGTAGAATTTTGAAAAAAAAAACAAGAACTGTCACTGTAAGATGACATTGCCTCCGAAAGTGGTGCTTTGACCTTTGAGCTGAGAACCAGTAATTCAAGGGCAAGGGCAAATAGATATATAGGTCAGTGGGAAGGTCTTATCCAAAGGGGGTTGTGTCCAAGTATGAAGTAAAACAACTTACTTATAAGAAAGTTATGGGCAATGTTAAAGATTTTGGACAAATGGATCTTAAAGAAGGTCATTCAGGGGTCAAGATCAAATAAATATAGGTCAGTGGGAATGCCTTGTCCATAGGGGTGTTGTGTTCCAGTATGGAGTAATTCCACTCACTAATAAGGAAGTTATTGCCAATGTTAAAATTTTTGGACAATTGGATCTTCAAGGTGAAGGTCAATCAGGGGTCAAAGTCAAATAATTATAGGTCAGTGGAAAGGTCTTGGTAAAAGGGGTGTTGTGTCCAAGTATGAAGTAAATCCTCTTACTAGTAAGAAAGTTATTGCCAATGTTAAAGTTTTTGGACAGACGCACAGTTCAAAAACTATAAGCCTCCATTCGGGGGCATAAAAAGTTATTTTATGCACATATTTCATGATTTTCCCTTGAATCAACTGCTTGCTTGACATACAAAAATAGCTTTCCCTTGCTTTTCTGAATGATGAAGAACCACTTAGATAAACTGCAGCTAAAAGTCTAAATTGAAAATTGGCCAAATGGTACCAGAAAGCTTGAACTTGGGCTAAGAAAAAAGACTTCTAACATGAACTTCTTAGTTTGTAGTGATAAACAGTCGGCCCACATTGATAATGATGACAAAGATCAGGAAGCTGGGAACATAAAATCTCAACATACATGTATATATGATCAATGCCACTGAAAATTAAATTATTTGTATCCAAATTCAGAAGGCATGTCAAGACTGCTGAAATTGATGTCAGTTTCATAGCTAACAAGCAACTAGGAAATCTCGGTTGTATCTTTGTATTTCACAAAGTACCCAATTTCACTGTACTGTACTTTTTTAAGCTTTCCCGTAGAAGCTGTATTAAAACAGATTTAAATTTCTTCAACTCAGTTGGACTAAAATAAAATAAGAAGGAACTGCACAATTGTTTCAAATTTATACCTTACAAATAAATTGTTCACAAACTTTTATACAACTCTACAATAGACAGGATGTGAGACAATAAACCTATTACTCCTAGTTAAATCTCGCAGCCTTAAAAACATGAAAGTACTGAATGTAAAGGCGCCTGACTCACATAATTTAGCTGACAGTTTTTCTCTTTAAAATTCAAGATAAGTTAATATACTAGAGAAAAATCATAATGCTATGCTTCTATACACCATAAAAACTGAGAGGAAAAAAAATGTGTGTATCATTTCATATTGTGATGTACCGTATAAGTACTTATTTCTGCGGGCTCAATATTCTGCGGTTTTTATCAAAACAAGGGGGTCTTAAATTTCTGCGTACCTTATTTCTGCGGCAACATCAATTTGGCATAGGTATGTTTTATTTCTGCGGTTCCGTATTACCGTTTTTCAAAAAATATGTTTTTGACAGATCGTTGACTTCTGGTTTAAAATATAGATGACTGATAAAAGTATCGTCATCGTCATATGCTGAAAACGGAATAACAAATAAAAAATTTTAATCAAAATTTATTTCAGTAGGTTATGAAACAACAGTTAATTTGCATTTATTTATTTGGAAGACATCGAGTCGTTTTCCCAGTGATAAGAATTCACCTGTGAATAAAAAAAGTGTTAATCACGCCTTTTGATCCCTATAGATCATTTAACAATATGGGTTCAATAGATCGTAATGATACAAAAAGATTACCGGTATGTTTATAACAGTTTATAACAGTACAATGCTATACAAAATTATCAAAATATTATCTTTTATTTAGTTACAGTATTTATAGAAAACATTTTGTTTTTGTTAAACCTGCATTTAATGTAATATACATTTTGTTTTTATTTTTATCATACCGATATGCTTTATTTTAAAAGTTTAAATCTTAATAAAATTATTGTGATATGGAGTACCGGTATTATAACGTTTTAATTTACCTTGCAGTGACCAGCAAACTTTTTTCTATACGTTTATTCAATACCAATACATAATCATAATATAACGGTAATGTAATGACAAAACCAGTAATCAGCAATAAAGCCGACAACGCTAAAGGGCAGTGTATTATACAATACCGGAAGAACACAATGTCACATGAATTTGCATCAAACATACAGCAAGATCGGCTTAAATTTCTGCGGATTTGAAATCTGCGGTCTCGTTTTCATCCGCAGATATAGCAGAAATAAAGTTCCCGCAGAAATAAGTACTTATACGGTATTTCTGTAACAAATAATAAGTCAATAACTTAGTTTAGATATGTCTTCACAATTACAGCTAGAATTTCTAGATGTGTAAACATTTTCCTTTTTTTCTTTATCAGCCCATCTGTGAGTCAGTCGCTTTAAAGGTATCAATTCACAAAACTGTGTCTGTATCAGTGAACAGCTGTAAATGCAGAGAATGAACAAACAAATGTGATAAAAACTTTTATAAAATATCAAACGATACTTCACTGCTTACGTCACTGTAGTCAAAAATTAAACAAACTAATTTAAAAAGCATATATTTTTCTGAACATTATGAACATGCCATGATTTACTTCATTTGTTTGTTTGGGAAAAGTAAATACAAAGTTTGTCAAAGTCTCTAATGGTCCTGTTTCATTTACTCAAACTTCACTGCCCATATATTAGAACAAGGGAGTCACACTGACTTTATTGCTCTACTGACCTCTACAGTGTATTCATCAACACTTTTGAATGATCTGAGAAAGCAAACTATTCTTCTATCAATTACATTAACTTGAGCTCATTTGAGTTAATTTTTAACAGTTGAAAATGATAAGCAAGCTACCCAGTTTCAGACCAATCATCATCCACACTGAAACATGTCATACATCACATATCAGCAAAATTAAAGACAAATGGGTAAAAAAGAGCACTGCAGAATTGCAAAAAGTAGTCACAATATTATTCCTGTTTTCATTAGCACTGAAAACACACCAAATTATTTCAAATAAGATGTGATCAGAAATCAGTATCAAGTTTTCAAGCAACAAAATGAATGTCACACAGACACGATACTTTCTTATTTTTGTCTTAGGTTCCAAGCATGGTTATTCTGACACCTTTTTGAACCTTGATGTCTGCTGTTCTCTTAACTGTTCTGTTGAAGGCGGTGCAACTTGGGCAATAGTAGATGAAATTCGTCTTGGGTCATCTGCCTTCAAAATAACCCCCTCAAACATCGACTTCTTTTCCTCTGTTCTCATTCGTAACACTGTCTCCATTAAAGCATTCTTGTATTCATACTTCTTGTCTTTCACTGGTCTAATAAGCCATCTAGAGCTTTCTTTGTTAAAGATCTTGTGAACTCTGAAAAATTAAGCTGACAGATTAGATAAACAATCTAGGCAAGACAAACATCTTCGAAAACATCAGGGTCAAGATAGCTTATCCTTGCTTGCTTTACAAGTGTAAATATAAAATACTGCATAACTTGTTTCACAGATTTTTATAAAAACATTTTAAGAGAAGAAAATCAGTGACATTGATGGATGCTCACCAATGCCATGCTGACACAGCTAGAACACACCACTAAATAAAAATAAATGTAGTCAAATTGTGTCAATTTGACCTCTGCATGTGATCCTGACCTACGAGCTATCCAACTTAATTCAAGTCACTATCTCATTCAGGCAACCTTTGTGCCCAGCAAATTAAAAATCCCTGCAAACAAATGCTAAGTTACAGCTCAGGACTGTAAAATTGACCACTAAATGTGACCTTGACCTTTAGGGTACTAACTGGTTAATGCACTTGACAAACCATCTCTTTAAGGTGAACATTTGAGCCAAGTCATCTTGAAATCCCATTAACCAAGGCCATGTTACTGCCAGGACAGGCAATGTGTGACAGATGACGGGAAGACAGAAGGACAAAGCAGCAACTACATTAGCATAAAAAGGTGGTCACGGAAGGTAATCCCGGATTCCAGAAGTGATCATTCATTTACACTGGAGAAATGGAGATGAAAGAGAATTGTGTGTAAATCTAGAGAGAAAACTGACATAATTACCTCTCAGATACATCTTTATTATTAACTGAAGGTCTGAATAAATGGCTGTTGTGGTCAATGGCAGCAACAAGGTTTCTTGCTCGGTAGACAGGTGGAATGTAGGAAAACCTTTTTCCTGCATACATGAGTATAAGGTTATTAAAACCTTCCAGTTCTGCAGTACTTCTGAAAAATTTCATGGCATTTAGAATGCAAACATTTTAGTTAGAAACACCTTTATACATAAGACAAGACATCCTGTGATGTGATGCATAATTCTAGCTCAATGACCATTTTGGCTCTTCATAAGGCATTATGATGGAACAAAAGTTATAAAACAGTTTTATTTCTGAAAAACTACCTACGTACATAAACACTTAATGCTTGTAAAACTAAACTCCTTAAGCCACAGTGAATATTCATCGTCTGTTAGCCATTTACTGTCGATAACACACTTATTTTTAGGACCACTCATCTTGTTTTTGTTGTGTCACGCGTGATCACCCTAGAAATTATTCATGTTGTGAGAATTGTTAATCTGTACCTAAAACCAGTATTTACCCGTACCGAAACCGTGTTTAACAAGCGTTCACATTCGTAGTAGGTGCATGTACATTTTTTATCGTTTTTTAAATTGTTTTGATGTCATTTTTATTTTCTGTTCTTTTTACTGCTTCAATTGTGATTACACCCTCCATTTTTTTTCGAAATTCAAGGTGATTTTTTAGAAGAAAAATTCAAGGGCTTTTCAAGGGCTTAGGATCAAATTCAAGGACCTGTGCAAACCATGAATATTGTTATTGAAAGTGTAAAGAAATTATATGATATCACCATTACATAATCCAGAAGTCACTTACTCAGCCGATGACTCATACTGCTGACTTCTCTGCAGTGGAAGTCTGTAGGTAGAAGCTGGTGTGGAGGATTGAAGAGGTGTCATGAATTTCCTTTTTGAAGGAAAAACAACTTTTGAAGGGCCTGCTTCCACTGTGCTTCCACTTTCATAATACCTTTAAAGAAAAGATACTTTATTATTACTTTAAAACAGATTGTATTGTGCACAGAAACGTGAACATAATAAGTTACTTCCTTATTGAATTTTTTTTTCCATCAGTCTTGAAATCAATGACATGCTAATTAAAGAAATAATTAATAAAAACATTGTGGCGTCAGTCTCCCATTACTCTGTTCCTTACAACAACTGATACAAGCTGGATATTGCCATACTTACAACAACTCCATATTTTATATATTTAATATCAATGCACAATATTGAGACAATGCTAACTAAATCTTGCTGTCTTTACGCTAATCAATACATGTGTATGTTGTTGAATTACAATATATACATCTATGTGTAAGCGAAACTGATATCACAATTGTCTATTATAAAGAAGAAAACGGAGTTCCCCTGAGGAGCCCCAAATCAAATAATTTCTTTTCAATAATAGCTTTGGGACACATTTCAATCAATTTTGCTTTATTTCTTGGAAAAATATATACAAATATAAACTAATGTAAGTCTATTAACTGATTTGTAACAACTTAAAAGTACGTTAGATTTGATCAAAATTTCACCTACTTTTCTAATAGACACTTTGCCACTTCAACATTTGTTTTGGCTCCGATTTCAGTCTTTAGATCGTTCCATCGACTGATCTGGTCACCGATGAATATTCGCGATTTTTTGATGGCTTTCTGACTTGCTAATTTACGTTTTTTCTTAGCAGATACAGAAATTTTCGGTCGACCGACTGCCAATCGAGGTTTCTTCATGGGTGTCGCCATTTTTTTTCTTGGTTTGAAGTAATTTTCACTGCGCATGCCCGTTGATTTCCGTGTTTTTCGTAAAAATCTTCGGAGTTGTTGTTGTACAATTTTTGGGTGGATAGCGATTTATTATCGAGGGTCTTTAAATTGGCAATTAGGAAACAAAATATAGATTTTTCGACACAAGTTCTTTTTACAGAATTCGATATTTCTGTAAGTTTCATACTTCTAGCGCATTTTTACCGGCTGCTTGAAAAATACTGTTAGTTTTAGGGAGTGCCTCTTTAAGATTTTTCGGGGTAGCTCTATTAATATCGATTTTGACCGACATTTGGAACGAATAAAACTCTAAAATACAAAATCGGCTGAAGAAGAAAGTTTGCCATTGGTTAAAAGTGTTGGTGTTTTGGGGAAAAATCGTAATTGTTAGTTTATTTGCCTCTGAAAATAATGCAATATTAATAATATTAATACAGGCGTAAATTAAATATTGACGTTTTTTACCATAAAAATCATAAAAGAAAATATGACTTAGATATTCAATTTATCTTAATGAAAATGCTATTGACACTGTTAGCATTAAACTAAACATATTTTCTTTATAGCATAAATTGGAAATAGGATATTCGATTTCATCGCGTATTCACTATCTGCCAACGTCCGAAAACTATACACTTAATAATTATAATAATAATAATAATAATCTTATTCTGTAATTGTGCCGATCATCTTTTTAAAAGATATCTCTTGGTCAAACAAAAATGGATTCTAATGTTTGAAGACTTTAATGCTTGACTGTTTTTAGTACATTTTGTTTTCGGGAATTTGTTTCTTGTAGGAACATTGTGCAGAATCAATTCTTTATGTTTGGTTAATGTAAGTTTGAAATTATAAAATTAATTGAAGTGTGAATGACCTTATCCATTTTTCTGAAGTAGTCAGCTGAGTTGTGTAACCATAACATCGTTCACTACAGTATCACAGATATTTTAGACAACAAAACTTTCCTCGTATATTATACACATATTCTAATGTGGTTATAAAGTTTTACTTTGACATGTTGAGGCTTATACAAATATCATGTCATGCCTATTTTTTCCTGAATTTTTCAACGATAAAGCGGAACAAAACAAGAAGATACAAGGAAATATATAGACAGTTACCACAACAGAATGTCCACTTTGGTCCTGTATGGATGTTAACCACATATGGCAATTAAAGTTACCTTTTACGCAAAAGTAATATACAAAGTTCAAAAAAATGTCGAACTAAAAGCAGTGAAATTAAAACAAAATATTAACCTTCTTTGGACCATGCCGTTGTTAATCCGTTTTCGTATGCATCTGTTGGCTGACAGTAGAATTTAGAGCTTAAATAGTCCTGTCACATCTTGAAAATAATATTACTGTACACGTTAACACTTTCAAACTTAAAGCGACCGGCTCGATCGGTTGCTTTTGATAGATTTTTAGACACTCCCTCCAATTTTAGGCAAACATTACAGAAAAATCACTCTCTATTCCGTACAAACGATAATGTCTTGTTTATTTTCCCGTCGTTATATTGGCAGTCTTAACTAAATCAAAAAGTGACTGCGATTCTATTGTACCCTGTCTCTTTGAATAACACGCATGACATTTTGATTGTCGTTATAACATAAAAATAAATGAAAAATGACTTCTCTTATGGGATTTTGTTTTAACTTTTCTTATAATATCAGGTCCATGATTACTTTCTGTATTTTAAAGTTTTGTTTGATACTTTCAAACTTGGAAACACTACAAGTAAAAGTTACTGTATTCTATGTTCTGATGACTTGAAATTAATGAAAGTATATTTTATCAATTGAATAATGCAGGTGAAAGACAACGATTAGTTCGAACCCCAACAGCGGAGAGATTCTCAGATAGCGTAATAGTATTAATTTTCTACGCAAGTAAAGGCTAAATCACAAAAGGCAGTCGTCGAGTGGGATAGTCATTTATGTTGCCAAAAGTTTTTACAAAGGCAATGTAAAATGAATAAGTTTCGCCGTTAAATTCATGAAACAATAGCATGAAAAAACAAATGAAATCTTAAAATCAAAAACATAAGCGTATAATATGAAGTCAGCCTTTCGTAAGACTAGAAAAGCATACGTTAACACTTCATCTTTTTAGTTATTGTCATGTTCATTCTTACTTTGAAAAAATCTCTTATCTAGTATTGAATCTAACTGAACGCAGTGGTAACCAAACAAATAAGAATACAACAGGCCTATTTTTCAAAGCTATAAACGGCATGAAATGTTTAACATTTCAATAAATGCGTGCACACAGTTTCTTTGAGGCGTTTGAGAAAGTTGCAAGCACTTATGTTGGAGGCCATGTACAGTGGCAGAAGGTCTTTCAACAGTTAGTGCTTTCTTTGGTTTAATACAGTACAGATACATTGCAAGCATTTCAAACACCACAACAAGAAATGTGTCACAGACAGGAATGCGCCCTGAACCATGGCACCGGTCACAGTCATGCTAGCTTACTAATAAGGAAGTTATTGCCAATCCTAAACTTTTTGAACAGTTGGATGTTCACGGTGAAGGTCGTTCAAAGGTCAAAGTCAAATAAATATAGGCCATTGGGAAGGCGTTGTCCAAAAGGGTGTTGTGTCTAAGTAAATCCACTTAATAATAAGGAAGTTATGGCCAATGTTAAAGCTTTTGAACAATTGGATCTTCAAGGCGAAGGTCATTCAGGGGTCAAGTTCAAATAAATATAAGTCAGTGGGAAGGTGTTGTCCAAAGGGGTGTTGTGTCCAAGTATGAAGTAAATCCACTTACTAATAAGGAAGTAATGGACACTGTTTTCGGACGGAATGACGGACGGACAATTCAAAATCTATATGCATCCCTTCAGCGGCATTAAAATATAGTATTTTTACATCCATCTTATCGTAAAGCTACTTTTACAATGCATAGTTGCGACACGGAAGCTAAAATCAGATATTAAGCATTGAGTATTACTTATGTTCATCTCCATTCCTGTAAACTGGGAGGCCTATTTGGAATTTCGGAAAGGTACTATTTTTTATGAACAACGGGATTTTAGGCAAATAATTCTCATTGTCTTTTTTTATATAAAATTTTTATTGCGTGCAATGAAACAAAAATCATACAAAGCTTTAAATATAGAGTATGAGAATATAGAAAAGATATCTAAAGCAACTAAATATCATATGTTACTAAGTGAAAAAGTTCGTCAGCCCTAAAGACAAACAAAGAAAGCAAACATGTTTTTTGTTATTGAGATGTTCCTTTTCTTAAAGATCCTGGTCAAACAAAGGTACATTTTGTAACATATGAAGTAAACCTTGTCGACACTTAATCAAAGATTGTATATCCTGAGGTTTCCTTCTTTAAATTGTGATATCTGATACTTTGCAGCATCACAGTCACAATTACAAGTAATATCCTTGTGTTTTCCTTAAGGCTTCTTTGTGCCTTCTTCCCAATTTCTTGTCTAAAAACAGATTTTTATACATTATATACATTCTGTTGTGATTGTCGTTTTTCCCCATTGTGAAAACATCAAAAGCACGTTGTCTTGAATTGGCTTTAAATGACTTAAATGAATTGACTTTCAATGATGTGAATGATTTTTTTTAAAAAAATTGTTTTAAGAACAATGATACTCAGCGTAGCATTCATATGAGTGATATGAGCCTGCCAATAGACTTTCAATACAACAATAATCAGATAAAAGAGAATTTCTACATTGAAAATTACAATTAGTTTAGTATAAATAATAGTTACGTTATTTTAACTTACTTTACTTATTAAACAATTTTTGGGACTATATTTAAAGATTTGCAAAATCAAAGCATTCTATGCTTAGACTATCAACAATAGTCACAACTAGCCTGAACATGAAAATAAGTAAGTACGCATTACTAGAATTTGATGACTGCATAATTGATTTAGTATCGTTACAGCAATCGGAAAGGGTGAAGCCATTAAAAACGAGAATTTGACCATTTGGCAGATGACAGGCGCACCCAGCTGCTTCCGTGAGCAGAACCTTACCTACATGTATTTGAGACAATCAATAGGTCAAAGTTTTCTGACCAGGTGGTATAGGAGGAAATGATGTTTAAAAAGTGCTATCTGCGTTCAATAGACACAGAGCGGTCGTAAAAGTTCACAATGAGCACCAGAATAAGGACATTTAATACGCATAATTCTTTATTGATATTTGTTTTGCAAAACCAAATGAAAGATCCGATATCCGATCAGATATTCTTGTTTTTAATGTTGTGATGGTCTTAAAAATAAAATAATTAAGCATGTTCATTGCTACTAATGTTTTCTTAAAATTTACCTTAGAATAAACGGAGATACCCTCTAATGCAATATCAGCAAAATGAAGTAAAAAGTTTAACAAAAAATCTGTACGTCAGTAAAGTATTTGTATGTCCCACGTCGCCTAAATCATCAATTTTACGCTGTCTGCTGATATGTAACACTCCTTAACTTGGATCTGTTCTCGCTAGCAGCTGCGCGCGGACATTCTCTGCGAATGGTTGTCTGCCATACACAGTTAAACTGTCAATTCTAGCTTGTTTGTGATTTTTGTCTGCTATGTCTTTTCAAAATCGATCCATTGTTAATTTATTCTGTCAGAAGTTCATGTTATCAACTACTGTGACTGTTAAGGTCCCGCTGGCAATTTATCAGTTGATTTATGATTTTATTATTTTAAGATATATTGCAACTCCCAGTGCTTCTGTGATATCCTCGACGTTATTCTGTAAGAACAAGCCTTAATAAATAAATAAAGACCTTAAATAACGTGTAACATATAGTAATCCTTTTCAACCTCTTTTTCTTCTGTGCGTAAATTTATATGCAAATATAGCTCATGCGCATAGGGTTAGTTTCCTAACAAGTTAAGTATGAAACAAAATATATGAAAAAATGACTAAATAAAACTGATTTATGCCATCTTTTCCACCAGTTGTCAGCTAAGTTGTGTGTTGCTGTTGCTGCTGTTGATAATGATAATCATATGTCTTTGTCTTTCGTTGGCGGTCTTCGTACTATCACGTTGTGTATTAAGCTGTCTCTTTATGTAGACATTCGAAATATTACAGTAATATTTCTACATTTTATTTTTGTGACAACAACATTTTGTAATGAATTACATATAGTCTGTATTCAGATGAAATTTTAATTTTCCTACTTCTAGAATACAATCATCTTTGAATGCAGTTTTCACACGCATACGAATTTACTTCATCTTCTCTATCAAATTTAATGACGACAGACCTAATATTATCATTTTATTTAGAGCATCATCATTTGAGAATGCCATTAGGTTATACAGTATTATACCAAGTCTGAGAAAAAAAGTGAAAATTTTGTATACTATAATAAAGAATAGCAACGTTTTTTAACCTGGAGAAAATGTGAGAATACAAATATATACTATAAATGAATCCTGTAGTTATGATACTGCTGGATTTACCTGTACGGTTTATCTCAAAGAACAAAGCGGAACGTCTTTCCTTGTAGTGTAAGGTATTGAATAACGTAAAGTTTTCCTTATATATTATATGATTATTATCAATATTGGTAAGATAAAAATGGACTCAGTAAAATTAAGTGCAATCGATAGAAGAATCCTAAAATTTAATGTTGCATACACTTAGATTGGACGACGATGCATAAACAAGAAATATCTTCAAAAAGGATGATCGGCGTATAAACGGTACCAAATTAATGTTCCATAAGTGTATAGTTTTTGGACATTAGCAAATATTGAACATGCATAGTAATCGAATGTCCTATTTCCATAACAGTTTAGTCTATACACAAAAAATGTTGAATTTAATGCTAAAAGTATCAATACTCGTTTCAAAAAATCAATTAGATATTAGTTATTTTTACGTATTTATTCCATTTAATAATATTTTTCATGGTTAAAACAGTTTTTTTTAAATTTAATTTACGGCTTTATTAATGTCATTATAATTGTATTAATTTCAAACGCAATTAAACAAATAATTAAGACTACTGCCCATAATTTCAAAATGGCAACACTTTAAACCAATGGCAAACTTCCTTCTTCAGCTGAAGATTTTGTGTCTAACAATTTCATTCGTTACTAATGTAAGACAAAATCAATTTTAATAGAGCAACGCCGAAAAAGAAAATGTTTCTACATGACTGTAGAAATTCTAGTTGTAATCGTGAATAACATATCAAAACTTAGTTACTGACTCATGTTTTTGGTTACAGAAACAGATCATAATATAAAATTTTACGCACTTGTATTGGTAAAAAAATTACCTCGTTAGTCACGGAATTGATAAATTGTTTATATTGTTAATTTTGACAAATTAAAATAACTAGTCTCTATGGCTCAGTGGTTAAACATACCACTTTTACTTTTACTGACCGGAAAGTCATGGGTTCGAAATCTGTTGAAACAATTCTTTTGTCTTCAGTTTTCATGGTGTATAGAAGCATACACTTATGTTTTTCCATAGTATATTATCTTCAGCCAGTCAGTCAGTCGCTTGAATGAAAATTAGATATGAGACAATAGAAGAAATAGCTAACGCCTTGCTGTGCTATCCCAAAAGAAATGTGTCAAGGACTCGTATTTTCGTTGCATTTTGACTGGGAACATTAGAATAAAGTTTTCAGTAAAGACTGGGGCTCTTTTAATTTGACAACATCTCTCCGTCTAAAATTCCTTAGTCTAATAATTGTCTTTGTAATTATCAACGACGTTTAACAATTTCACGAGGACACTTCAGCAACACTTTAAAAGAAAAGTAGTTTCAGCTGCTTTGCATTGCTAACTATAAGTCCTTGATAATAAAATATACCGTTTATACGTGATAAATCCGTCCAACTCATGTCAGAAAGAGTTGCGTCAAGTGGGTGTTGCTAAACACGTATCATTATTCCTTTCTGTTTGATGTCTCAAAATCACCACGACTTCTTGGACGCATGAAATGTCAACTGCTTTGTCATTTATGGTAGTTTGTGGTGCCAGCATTTTATATGATCTTATACTTGTAGAGACGTTAATAGAAAACATAAAAATTCTCATAAACGATTTGAAGCTGCGGGGAAAACTCTGTAAATAAATTATTAAACGGTAAACACTGAAACATACACCTTCCATTCTTTATCCTGCTACCATATTTTAAATATCAAAGTTCATTTCTGTAAGCGGAAGGATATTGTTCAGAAAAAAATATGCCTGTGTTGCAGAAACTTAGAGTAGATATTTGTGGATGCAGTGACTAAAGAGGAAACAATATCGACTATTTCTTTTGAAGGGAATCTAAAAGAGAAACAACTTGTTATAGTATTCGACAATGTATCATTTTTGTTAAATTGTAAATGGAAATGCGGCTCGTTTTAAGACCAATACATTCTATTGTAAGATTAGGTAGTTTGGAAACTCAATGCTAACATATTTGAAGAAATTATCTTTATTAGAATTTCGAAATTGAATATTCCTTTACTGATCGCTTTAAATTGAGACAAAAATTCTGTGACAATTCTGTTCTCATTCTGAGATAAAATATGTTTGTAAAACATATTAAAATGTCTCATTTGCTCGTGGGAAGATATACTAGTCTTACTAAAATATGTTAAGATTTAATGACGTCTGGACACACACGAAGAATTTATTACATTAGGCTTTTAACCAAAATGTTGTTTTAATTTTTTCCAGGGGTGTTATACATTTCAATAGAAGCAAGTTTTCTGTTATATTTGTTCCATTTTCATTATAATGTGTACTTTAGGAACGGTATAATTTCGTTGTATTTGCTTTTTCGGCACTCGTTACATTGTTTATGTCTTTCTAAAAGAAGTAATCAGGAAGAAACTTGTATCGTGCCAGTTGTCATTCAATGCCTGAAGCAAATAGAGGATTCCCCTTTAACGACCACTTTAAAATCATAGTGTTGCAAATTTGACCTTTTTCTCTAAAGTTAGTATTGTTCCCTGAATTTATGTGTTCTTAATCTGCCTGTTTTTATTGTTATGAGCAGCACATATTTTTTAATTGTAAAATGCCGAGCAGATGATATTCCACACTTCAGCAAGTAATGTTAATTTATATGATCGAGGTTGCCGTATTTGTGTAGAGTTCACCTGTCTTTGAATTGTATTTTAACGACAAAAACGTACGATCAAGGTTGCCGTATTTGTGAAGAGATCACCTGTCTTTGAATTGTATTTTAACGACAAAAAGATATGTTCTAGGTTGCCGTATTTGTGTAGAAGTCACCTGTCTTTGAATTGTATTTTAACGACAAAAATGATGATCAAGGTTGCCGTATTTGCGTAGAGGTCACCTGTCTTTAAATTGTATTTTAACGACAAAAAGATATGATCAAGGTTGCCGAATTTGTGTAGAGGCCACCTGTCTTTGAATTGTATTTTAACGACAAAAATGTATTTATAACGTTGCCGTGTTAGTGTAAAAGTATCCTGTCTTTGAACTGTATTCTAACGACAAAAAAGTATGATCAAGTTTGCCGTATTTTTGAAGAAATCACCTGTCTTTGAATTGTATTTTAACGACAAAAAGTATGATCAAGGTTGCCGTATTTGTGTAGAAGTCACCTGTCTTTGTACTGTATTTTAACGACCAAAAATGATGATCAAGGTTGCCGTGTTTACGTAAGGGTCACCTGTCTTTGAATTGTATTTTAACGAAAAAAAGTATGATAAAGGTTGCCGTGTTAATGTAAAAGTCCCCTGTCTTTGAACTGTATTTTAACGTCAAAAAGTATGATCAAGTTTTCCGTATTTGTGAAGAAATCACCTGTCTTTGAATTGTATTTTAACGACAAAAAGTATGACCAAGGTTGCTGTATTTGTATAGCAGTCCACTGTTCTTTAATTGTATTTTAACGACAAAAAGTTTGATCAAGGTTGCCGTATTTGTGTAGAGGCCAACTGTATTTGAATTGCTTTTAACGACAAAAAAAGCATGTTCAAGGTTGCCGTATTTGTGTAGAAGTCCACTGTCTTTGAATTGTATTTCAACGACAAAAAAGTATGATCAATGTTGTCGTTTTTGTGTAGAAGTAATCTGTCTTTGAATTGTATTTTAACAACAAAAAAGTATGATCAAGGTTGCCGTCTTTGGGCAGAGGTCACCTTGCATTGAACTGTATCTAAACAATTAAAAAATTGATAAAAGCCTCTTGTTATTTGCAATTTGCTTTCATTTATTTGATAATTTTATATCTTTAAAAAACCATTCCTGGCTTTCGTATGAGATGTTTGTAACAAACAACATGTCTATAATATCACTGACTGATATAAATTGTTTGGCATCTTCTTGGATGTATAAATCAAGCAATTGCAATTGTCCTACATGTTACTTGGAGTATGCAGATTAAAACACTATAAATCCTTACAGTTATAATATCTAAAATCTTCTCGATTTTTTTCAAGGGGTTTACGCGAACGCTCTGACAAGTGAAACAGCAACCCGAATATGTAAGTTGCCCAATTTGTTTGCAGGGTTCTAACTTAATATTTGAATCAGTTGTTAGTGAACCTAGTTTGAAGATCATGCCTTGAGTACTTTTTGTATTCTAAGTGTAAAATTAGAAACCTTCACCATTGAATATCAACTAAACGGGTGAGAATAGAGTTAATTCAAAAAGAATTTGGCTTCATATAATTGTCAGTATGTAGAAATTACCTCTTTCAGTTGAATTTTTAAAGACACTTACAAAGACTTACGCTATGGGTCATAACAGTTTAAAGCAGATAACGTCGATTCTGTGGTCAAATTTCCCATATAGAGGTATCTTGTAGGACGTTGTCTTCCCAAACGTTAGAGGCAATTTGGCCAAATACAATTTGAGACACTTGAATCACGTCGATAATTGTCTTGATGCTTGTTTACCCTATCAGAGCTGATGTTTACCCAATGTCGCTTATATATTTTCGTTATCTTTGTCATTTTCCTTTCTTTTTTGCAATCGATATCAACAGAAAACTGGTACTTGGTGTAAAAATACTGAAAAAATTGACTTCCTACGTCAAAGTTTAGTAAAATATGCCAAGGCAGATGAATAGAATGTCAAGCATTTTTTTTTCAGTGGCGGATATTGCTTTATGCAAAACGTTTCATCTTATTCAGGTAAAAAAACAATAAACACTTAGAGGTAATTCTTCATAATGCATGCGAAATACCTGATGACTGTTATGTTCATTCCTTTATCAATATTTCTTTGCAGAGAATAATATATACGGTCACAAAAATGTTAAAAACACAATAGAAGCTAAACTAGAAAACAGAAATACAAGACGAGTGTTTGATACCAAACGTGAATCATATCAAGCCCAATGGTGCTGAAATGTTATAAAGAGTTTGAGTTTTTCGCAGGCGAAGACTAAATTTGCTTTGTGTTGTTACATCCTCGTAACGTCATTGAGAGCTAGTATGTACTTCTCATAAATTATATCCCATATTTAAGCTCAGATCTTGTTTAAGATAAGCTAATATTTAATTCAATTTTAAGTTGCTTATAGTTGAAAGAGAAACAGTCGCCTGTCACGAGATGTACATCGTGGAATTCAGATGAAACTGCATGGTCCTTGTAGGATAATATAGAAATAACAACATTTAGTTCTGTAGTGGCTGTCTTGGTCTGGTAAATATTATTTTTTAAAAATCGTAAGTGACGGCAATATTGGATCCACAGCAAACATACAAGACATTTGAATGTTCTAATCATGTTTTATATTGCACTAGACAACAACTAATGTATATTAGCATATGCACATTTTTTATAATCTGTGTTTCAGTGACACCTTTCTAATATTTTTTGGAAAAAAGCTAATTTATATATCTTATCACCACATATGTGACAGGAATGTCCATATATTATGCACTATCCAAAACTGAAAATATTTTAGCAATACTTATCGAAGTATATATCAGCTTTATTCCGGCATAGCAAACACTTCAGATAAAACATTTAGACAGTGGATTTGTTTTCTGTCTTACTGCCATAATGATATTGACTCTAGCTTATATTCAGTATATTCAAGACAATATTTTTGCATAAATCAAGTTCTCCGGAAAATTCTAAGTGATTAATGACGTATTTGAACCTGTTTACTCATTTTATTATATATTTGAAACTGATATAGGCTTTATAATGAGATAAGAAAACTAATGAAAGCTATCAGTTCGTAAAAGTCTACTCTGTCCTTGAATTCACTTTTTCTAAAGTACGCACATTTTATTTGTTATAAGATCGAAAAGTTATTGTGGCTAATTAGACACAAAGTTAGTAAAATATTAACTTCTGAAAGGATGATCGATTCAAAAACATTTTGACACATTTGTATATAGGAGAAAAAACATTAAAATTCAATGTGTGGTTGCTTGGCTACCAAACACAATTTATGAGATATAAAAGTTGCTAAATAAAATTATTTTTCATTTTCTTTTTTTATTGTTTAAATAAATGACAAACGTATAGTTTTCTCGGTTCTTAGATTGTCATCCTCCTCTTTTCCTTTGGCATGACAAAATTTTTTACTGTATTTACTGAATTCACAAGGTCCTCTCGCCAAATACATTGCTTGACTGTTATTTGATAATAAATGTATTTATACAATTGTAGAACTGAAAAAAAATCTGTTAAATTTGGGCTAAGTGTGGAAGAGATGCAGTTATTGTAGCAACGTTTCGAGAAATCGAGTCTTTATTCGCTTGACCTGTTTCCAAATATACCAAAATTTCAATTATTTATCAAAATTGTCAAACGACGTTAGCTATTTCCCTTTCTTTAATGGCAAATAGCAACCCTATATAGATTTCTGTAACTGTCAAATAGTTATTTCTAATAATCATGGAAGTGAATACTTTGTGTGGACGACCGGTGGTTTACATTCCGCAGACTGTCAGAAACAAAAGATTTATACTATGTCTTCAGTAAATAGGCAATTTTGTATGGTTGCATCTGTTGTTGATTTTTTATCAAATTTCTTTGACTTGCAGCAGACGACACTTTGAAAAGTTCCCAGCTAAAAAGAAAAATAAATATTTTTCTCTCCTACGAGACGCACAAAACAATTTGATAATGTTTTCTTTCCGGTAAGAGTCTCAAACTTTCCGGAGTCTAATCAGATTAGCCGTCATATCCAAGGTATCTGCTAATGAGATAATGCTTAATATAGGGACGTCAATAGTGATATTAAAGCCCAGTGAACCTGATTGACCCAAATTTAGAATTAGAAAGTGAAAATACTAAGAGATTGTTAGGGTATATTTTAATGCTTTCAAGACTTGCTTGTGGCACGTATAAAGTATAAAGTCAAAGCAAGCGTCTCTTATTCTATATGTTTGTTTTCAACGTTCTATTTAAAATTGAACTTTCTTGTATAACTTCTCTTCGGAAAATTGATGGAACTCGTGAATGCCTTCAATGATTGATAAAGAGCACTTGTGATTATAAAACATAACAAAAGCTTAATCATAAAGAACAAAATACAAATCAATACAGTTTCGCGTATTTCTGGAAAAAAATCGAACTTACACCATTTTAAAACATCTCCAAGGACCCTTTTACAAAACAAATCATCATATCTGAATTTTAAATTGATAGTGGTGATATTATTTCTAATAAAAGATAAATTAATTATATTTTTGAGTTAGCCAAAATCTGTGCACGTAACAGATAAACGTGTAATTAATAACACAATTTTTGCACGATAAAATTACAAAGTCTTTATAATCAATTACATCTAATCATTCAAAATTTGACTATTTATGCATAAAGTCTATTGTCCGAAACAACAGACAAAGTAGAATTGATATTTCTGGTGGATATCACATCATATTGAATGACTGAATAGTCGACAAATGTTTTATAATAAAACAATGAAAAATGAAATAAAGAAATGAAAGAAAACCAAAGATATTAAGTAAGCTTATACTACTAAATTTCAACATTTCCATAAGAAAGCAAATATTTAACTTCTACCACATTCGTAAAGCGATTTTTCATCTATTGCGTATGCACCATTTATGTTAAAATGTAAAAATATGCTACAGTAATGGAGTAAATTTTAACAGCGTGTTTGAATTTGTGTGTGGCCTTTTTTACCAAAAAGAAAATACGTTTTTTAAGGTTTTGCACAGTTGCACAATTATCTTACGATCATTTCGATTTAAACAATTTCTTCAGCATATATTAAGCAAAGTAAATATGCGTGGAATCTTTTTCTAAGATTATTTTCCACTACAATGTATTATCATTACAGTGACTTTGAAACTATGAACAAGGCAATATTTATTTTTCCTTAATTGAGCCTTTCTTTTAAATTGTTCAGAATTTGCAAAAAGAAAATGCAAAACAAGAACAAACAAACAAAAAACTAAAAAAACAACAAAAAACAAACAAAAGTTGAAAAATGTTTAAACTGTCAAATGGATCAGACTATTTTACTTTCTGATACATTTTCTTGTCCTTTTTGACATACATACGGTGACATTTTTACCACAACCGAGCGGAATTGCATATATTAAGGAGCGGAATTGCATATATTAGGGCTCGAAATTTTCGTCAAAACGTTCGATTCGTAAAAGTGACCGATTAATCGGCGATATATAGATAAATCTGTATTCTAAAAAAATATTATTAAGTCAATATCCAAACAAGTTAAAAATGGTGAGTATACTAAACTAAATTCTTGACATACATGTGTAGATCTTCGATACTTTGCATAAAGTTACATGTGCCGATGTACTTTATACAAACGCCGTAAGTAGGAAAGGATGAAAGATGGCCTTCTTCTCCTCTACAGGTCTGCCGCTTTCATAATCAAGTATACTATATACAAAGAATCAGCTAGCTTCACAAGGAATTGTCATCTCATGGCTATGTTTTACAGTGTTTTTGAAAACATGATAAATGCTTTGCTGTTTAATTTCATGTATTGTAACCTTTAAAGTGTTTAATTTTCACAATTAATTTCATTTCAAAATTTGTGTTGTGACATTTAAGGTGTTTTTGTTACAACTCAATTTTACTTTAGAATTAAAGCAGAAAATTCCATCACAGGAATTGTTTGTATCTTAAAATGTTGTCTGTAAGATTTATTTCCTTAAATCGTTGAGTAACTTCCTCTGGTATCTATGAGAAACATAAAATTCAAGAAACGCAATGGTAGAATGCTGTAAATACCCGGAAAACAAATTCTATCTGAAAGCAAGATCAATGAATAAAATAAATAACCTAATAAACACACTGTTTTGAAATTTACGGATCAGTTCTCGTGTACCTAGCAGGTTGAACAATGAAACGAGTGCTTAGTGTTTCAGTTCCAAGCTGTGGATGATTCACAACTAATATTTAGTTCAGGGCAATAAAACTTTTAGCGGAATGGACCCCGATGTGAAGACATCGGTCTGGAACACGTCTAAAATTACAATTAGTTTAGTATAAATAATCATTAGGTTATCTGAACTTACTTTACTTATTAAAGAATTTTTGGGACTATATTTAAATATTTGCAAAATCAAAGCATTCTATGCTTAGACTATAAATAATAGTCACAGATCATCTAAACATGAACATTTTAACAAAAGTAAGTACGCATTACTATCAAAATTGGATGACTGCATGATTGATTAAGTGTCGTTACAGCAATAGAAAAGGGTGAAGCCATTAAAAACGAGAATTTGACCATTTGTCATACGACAGGCACACCCAGCTGCTTCCGTGAGCAGAACTTTACCTACATATATTTGAGACAGTCAATAGGTCAAAGTTTTTTGACCATGTGGTATAGGAGGAAATGTCGTTTAAATACGCTAACTGCGTTCGACAGACACAGAGCGGTCGTAAAAGTTCACAATGAGCACGTGTTCACTTTCATGCACTTACGTAGAAGTGAAAATTTTACGCGAAATGTAAAATAACGGAAATACGGACATTCAATACCAGATAGCTTGGACTGCGAACGTGATAGATATTTTGTAATCTTCAAGTTGTTTGTGTTTCAGACGAATAGAATGAGACAATCACGAGTGTATAGAGTCTTTAAATACGTAATGTCTGGAGTGATTTATTAGCACATTTTAAGAAGTACAAGCAAAATATTCAAACCAATAATGCATTTTTCTTTAACACTATTTTTGTCCCGCTTTCTTTAAGACAAAGATCATTTATTTGATAATAATTTCGTAAAGGAAATTGTGTGAAACAGATTATTTTTAGGAATTATCAAGACATTTCATATTCATGTTTATGTATTAACCTTTCTTAAAAGTGTCGATATTTACAGATGTTTAGCTCAGTAGTTCGTAGCATTTTTTCAAATTTTAGGTGTAAAAGATTCAGCTTCTAAGAACATCTTTAAATGTTGTTTGCTGCGCGAGAATAAGGACATTAAATACGCAACATTGTTCATTTTTTTTGCAAAACCAAATGAAAGATCCGATATCCGATCAGATATTTTTGTTTTTATGATAGTGGTGGTCTTAAAAATAAAATAATTACGCATGTTTTGTTGCTATTAATGTTTTATTAAAATTTACCTTCGAATAAACGGAGATACCCACTAATGCAATATCAGCAAAATGAAGTAAAAAGTTTAAGAAAAAAGTTGTATATCAGTACAGTATTTGTATGTCCCACGTCGCCTAAATCATCAAATTTACGCTGTCTGCTGATAGGTAACACTCCTAAACTTGGATCTATTCTCGCTAGCAGCTGCGCGCGGACATTCTCTGCGAATGGTTGTCTGCCATACACAGTTAAACTGTCAATTCTAGCTTGTTTGTGATTTTTGTCTGCTATGTCTTTTCAAAATCGATCCATTGTTAGTTTATTCTGTCAGAAGTTCATGTTAACAACTACTGTGACTGTTAGGGTCCCGCTGGCAATTTATCAGTTGATTTATGATTTTATTATTTGATGATATATTGTAACTTCCAGTGCTCATGTGATATCCTCGACGTTATTCTGTAAGAACAAACTTTAAAAAGTAAATAAAGACCTTAATTAACGTGTAAAATATTGTAATCATTTACAACCTTTTTTCATCTGTGCATTGTTTTATATGCAAATATAACTCATGCGCAAAGGATTAGTTTCCTAACAAGTTAATAAGATAATCATAATGTCTTTGTCTTTCGTTGGCGTCCGTACCTACTATCACGTTGTGTATGAAGTTAGTTCTTTGTGTAGACATTCGAAATATTATAGTAATAGTTCTACATGTTATATTTGTGACAACAACATTTTGTAATGAATTACATATAGTCTGTACTCAGATGAAATTTTGATTTTCCTAATTCTAGAATACAATCATCTTTGAATGCAGTATTCACACGCATACGAATTTACTTCATCTTCTGTATCAAATTTAATGACGACAAACCTAATATTATCATTTTATTTAGTGCATCGTCATTCGAGTGTATGCCATTAGGTTATGCAGTATTATACCAAGTCTGAGAAAAAAAGTGAAAATTTTGTATACTGTAATACAGAATAGGGACGTTATTTAACCTGGAGAAAATGTGAGAATACAAGTATATACTATAAATGAATCCTGTAGTTTTGATACTGCTGGATTTACTTGTACGGTTTAACTCAAAGAACAAAGCGGAACGTCGATCTTTGCAGTATAAAGGTAAATTACGTAAGGTTGTCCTTAATATTATATGATTATATAAATATCGATCAGATAAAAATGGACTCAGTAAAATTAAGTGCAATCGATAATCCCAAAATTAAATGTTGCATACACCTAGATTGGACGACGATGCATAAAAAGAAATGTCTTCAAAAAAAGATGATCGGCGTAGATACGGTACCAAATTAATGTTCAGTAAGTGTATAGTTTTTGGACATTAGGAAATACTGAACGAGCATAGTAAACGAATGTTCTATTTCCATAACAGATTAGCTATACAAAAAATGTTGAATTTAATGCTAAAAGTATCAAAACTCGTTTCAAAGAAATCAATTTAATATATGTCATAATTATTATGTATTTATTCCATTTAATAATATTTTTCATGGCTAAAACAGGTTTCTTTTTTTCTTATTTAATTTACAGTTGTATTAATGTCATTATAATTGAATTATTTTGAAACGCAATTAAACAAATCATTAAAAATTCTGCCCTAAATTTCAAAACGGCAACACTTTAAACCAATGGCAAACTTCCTTCTTCAACTGAAGATTTTGTGTCTAACAATTTCATTCGTTAATAATGTAGGACGAAATCGAGGTTAATAAAGCAACTCTGAAAATAATGTTTCTACATGTAGAAATTTTAGTTGTTATCGTGTAGAACATATCAAAACTAATTTACTGATTCATTTTTTTTACAAAAACAGAACATAATATAAAATTTTACACACTTTTGTCGATAGAAAATACCCCGTTAGTCACAGGATTGATACTTTGTTGATATTGTTAATTTTGACAAATTGAAATTACTGATCTTTGTGGCTCAGTGGTTTGATATATCGCTTTTATTTTTTCTGACTGGAAAGGTAGGGGTTCGAAATCGGTTGAAAGCATTTTTTCCTTCAGTTTTCATGGTGTTTAGAATAATAAATTGTTTTTCTATAGTATTTTAACTTCAGTCAGTCAGTCGGTTTCACGAAAAATTAGATATGAGACAAAAGGAGATAACTGACGCCTTGTGCTATCCCCCCAAAAATGTGTCAAGGACTATTTTCGTTGCATTTTGACTGAGAACGATAGAATAAAGTTTTCAGTAAAGACTGGGGCTCTTTTTAATTGACAACATCTGTCCGTCTGAAATTCCATAGTGTAATAATAGTCTTTGTAATTATCAACGACGTTTAACAATTTCACGAGGAAACTTGTACTCAGATTCCAATACTTAAAGGAAAAGGAGTTTCGCCTGCTTTGCATCGCTAGCTGTAAGTCCTTGATAATAAAATATACCGTTTATATGTGTTAAATTCGTCTAACTCATGTCAGAAAGAGTTGCGTCCAGTGGGTGTTGCTAAACACGTATCATTATTCCTTTCTGTTTGATGTCTCAAAATCACCACGACTTCTTGGACGCATGAAATGTCAACTACTTTGTCATTTATAGTAGTTTGTGGTTCCAGCGTTTTTATATGATCTTATACTTGGAAAGACGTTTATAGAAAACATAAAAATTCTCATAAACGATTTGAAGCCGCCGGGAAAATTCTGTAAATAAATTATTAAACGGTAAACACTAAAACATACACCTTCCATTCTATATCCTGCAACAATATTTTAAATATCAAAGTTCATTTCTGTAAGCGGAAGGATAATGTATAGAAAAAATATGCCTGTGTTGCAGAAACCAAGAGTAGATATTTGTGGATGAAGTGACTAAAGAGGAAACAATATCGACTATTTCTTTTGAAGGGAATCTAAAAGAGAAACAACTTGTTAAATTATTCGACAATGTATCATTTTTGTTAAATTGTAAATGGATATGAGGCTAGTTTTAAGACCAATATATTATATTGTAAGATAAGGTAGTTTGGAAACTCAATGCTAATATATTGGAAGAAATTATCTGCATTTGGAATTTCTAAATTGAGTATTCTCTTACTGATTCATTGAAATAAAAGAATCATAAAATCGCTTTAAATTGAGACAAATATTCTGTGACAATTCTGTTCTCATTCTGAGATGAAATAACTTAGTAAAACATATTTAAAATGTCTCATTTCCCCGTAGGAAGATATACAAGCCTTGCTAAAACATATAAAGATTTAATGACAATGCCTGGACACACACGAAGAATTTATTACATAAGGCTCTTAACCAAAATTTTGTTTCAATTAAAACAGCTCCTTTTTCTGGAGTGACGTGTTATACGTTTCAAAAGAAGCAAGTTTTCTGTCCTATTTGTTCCATTTTTATTATGATTGATTTTGTATTTTAGGAACGGTACAATTTCGTTGTATTTGCTTTTTTCGGCACTCGTTACATTAATATATTTTGTAAAAAAGAAGTAATTAGGAATAAACTTGTATCGTGCCAATTGTCATTCAGTACCTGAAACAAATAGAAGATTCACCTTTAACGAACACTTTAACATCATAATGATGCAAATTGGATTATTTCTCTAAAGTAAGTAATGTTCCTCCAATTTATGTTTTCTTAATCTGCCTGTTTTATTGTTATGTGCAGCACATATTTTCTACTTGCAACATGCCGAGCAGATGATATTTTAAACTTACTAAATTTTATTGAATTTTTAACGCCTTTTCCATATATTTCAATAAATAAATGGCAAAACAGCTGACTGGACTGACAGGAAAAATACAGTTTGCAAAACTCCTCTTTTTCACGATGATTTGATTTTATCTCATTTGATCAAATATTTTTCATTAATTTATACATTTTGACGTTTGAAATTCCGCAGAATTAAATATTAAACCCCGTTTTGGACAAAATAATTAGAAGACTTCATAAAGACTAAGGGAAGGGAAAATTGACCAGAACATTTGTTGTAGATGTGTGAACAATTATGAATGCATATGAAATGTATAAGATGATAGAGCATGATGGAAAGGATCGTAATAATTGATCACTGACATTTTTAGCGACGAAAGCTAAATTTATATGATCAAGGATGCCGTGTTTGTGTAGAAGTCAAGTGTCTTTGAATTGTATCATAACGACAAAAAGGTATGATCAAGGTTGCTGTGGTCACCTGGTATTGAACTGCATTTAAACAACCAAGACATCCATACAAGCCTCTTGTTATTATCAACATGCTTTCATTTATTTTATAATTTCATGTCTTTTTAAAAACCATTACTGACTCTATAGCAATCAACATGTCTTTAATATAACTGTCCGATATTAATTGTTTAGTACCTTCTTGGAAGTGTATATCAATGCAATTGTCCTACATATTTCCTACAGTTTTACAGATTTAAAACACTATAATTCTTTACAGTTATGATATTCAAAATATCCTCGATTATTTTCAGGGGCTTACGCGAACTCTCTGACAAGTAAATCAGCAAGCAGGATATCTAAGTTTCTCCATTTTTTACAGGATACTCATTTATCTGAATCTGATGTTGGTGAACTTAGTCAGAAAATCCTGCCTTTCAGTATTTATTCTATTTGTATTTTAAGTGTACAATTAAAAACTTCCACTAAAGAGGTGAGAATACAGTTCATTCAAATAGAATTTGGCTTAATATAATTGTCAGCAAGTAGAAATTACCCGTTTCAGTTGAATTTTGAAAGACACTTACTCGTCTAAGACTTACGCTGTGAGTCATAACAGTTTACAACAGTTTACGTCCATTCTGTGGACAAATTTCCCATATAGAGGTATCTTGTAGGATGTTGTCTTGCCAAACGTCAGAGGCAATTTCGTCAAATACAGTTTGGATACTTGATTCGCGTCAATAATTGTCTTGAAGCTTGTTTACCCTATCAGAGCTGATGTTTATCCAATGTCGCTTATATACATTCACTTTCTCTGTCGTTTTCCCTTCTTTCACGGCAAACAATATAAACAGAACACTGGTACTTGGTGTGAGAATACCGCAATAATTGACTTCCTATGTCAAGGTCAAGTAAAATATGCCAAGGCAGATGAAAAGAAAGTAAAAGCATTTTTATAAGAAGCTGACATTGCATTATGCAAAACGTTTTATCTTTTTTCAGTTAAAAATGTTGAAACAGAGGTAATTCTTCATGATGCATACGAAATACTTTATGACTGTTATATTTATTCCTTTACCAGTATTATTTTGCAGAGGATGGTAAATATTATTTTATAAAAAGTTGTTAGTGACGACAATAAACATAACCTTTTGGATCATACAAGAGATTTAAATACATAATGTTCTTATCATGTTTAATATTGTCTTAGACAACAAACAATCAATATTAGCATGCGTACATTTTTTCTAATCTGTGTTGCAGTGACTCATTTTTAATGCCTTTTGAAGAAAAAAACTAATTTATATATCTTATCACCGCAGATGTGACTAGTATGTCCATATATCATGCACTATTCAAAATTGAATATATGTTAGCAATACTTATCGAAGTATTTATCAGCTTTATTCCGGCACAGCACACGCTTCAGATAAAATATTTAGGCAGTGGATTTTTTGTTTCTATCATACTGCCAAGATGATATCGACCCTCACTTGTATTCAGTATATTCAAGACAATATTTTTGTATTAATCAAGTTCTCCGGAAAATTGTTATGTTATTAATGTAGTATTTGAACTATTAACTCAGTTTATAATATATTTGAAACTGTGATAGGCTTTATAAGGAGATAAGAGAACAAATATAAGCTATCAGTTCCTAAAAGTCTACTCTGTTCTTGAATTCACTTTTTCTAAACTACGCATATTTTATTTTTTATAGGATTAAAAGTAATTTTTGCTATTTAGACACAAAATTAGTTAATTGTAAACATCTGTAAGGATGTTAGATTCAAATACATGTTGACACACTTGTATAAAGAAATGTATAAATGTTTTACGGTTCTCCTTTTATTCCATGGCTTGACACAATACCTTACTGTACAATACCAGGTCTCTTGGCGTATCACCAGTGACTGAATTGGATAAAGCTTTGTCCATTCTGAAAGTCTTTGCAATACCTGCTTAATACATATATATATATAAAACACCTGTCAGTAAAACTGATTCACAAAGTCCTCTCGCCAAAACTATTGCTTGACTGTTATTTGGTAATAAATGTATTTATAAGCTTGTACAACTGGGAAAAAAAATCTGTTCAATTTGGGCTAAGTGCGGAAGAGATGCAGCTATTGCTGCGGCGTTTTAAGAGATCAGTTTGAGATCTGATTCGCTTGACTTGTTTTCAAATACACAAAACTTTAATTGTTTATCAAAACTGTCAAACGACGTTTAAGCCCGTATCACACAGAACACGGCTGGGCACACGGTTCCCTTACTGTATACTCGGTTATACACGGGTTGACTGGTACGAGTATTGAGCTCCAACCGTGCCTGGAGATTAGTTGGTACGAGTTAGACTCGAATGTAGCACGAGTATATACGAATAAAGCACGGATATACTCGGTCAAGCAAGGTTTGAACACGATTTGCATACGAATACAAGTACGGTCTAGTACGGTCTGGTACAATTAAACACGACTTTTACTTGATTTACTCGACTTTCACAGGGTTTACATAGGGTCCCGCCGACTTTTGTTCGAGTTATGCTCGAACTATCACACATTCGTGTATGTTTTTATATAAATTAAATTATAATAAACTTTTGATGGCTTGGCTTCATAAATTTTCGAACTTTCAACGAAGAAACACTTATATATGTGAATCATAGTTATAAAAAACAATGGCAGATGCAACAGATGACAGAATAAGGGAATTAGAAATCATGATAAGACTGACAGACATTGAGATTATTTTGGCCAGAAGGCGTGAGGAGAGACAAGATCAAGCCAACAGAAGGCAGAGAAGAAGGAGGCAGGTTCGGACAAGAGAATGGCTCAACAGAAGGACCATGTTTGGTCAATATGAGACTCTGCTACAAGAACTAAACAGTAGTTGTGGTTTTCGTTGTACAGTTCGTGCTGACGTAGAGGCCGTGTGAGACCGTGTATACCTATACTACACCGTGTCTGCCATGAATGATTCGTACTTGAACCGTATTGGTCGTATGGCGATCGTATGAAACCGTGTGTGCACTCGTGTGAATCGTACCGTGATCGTGTGTCATTCGGGTGTTAATCGGGTGTTGGATTTAGGACTTGGGGACGGTCTCGAACGATTCCATACGATTTATATACGATCTTGACACGGTTGGGCTCACTCGTGGAGTGGACTTCAAGTACGGTTGTATATACGGTCTCACACGGTCTCTTACGGTCTTGTACGGTCGCTTATACGATCATACACGGACATGACATCCGTGCCAGTTTTTTAAATGTTTTAAAAATCATACACGGCTTACACGGATACACTCGAAAGGCCCGAGTGTAACTCGGATAAGGCCACGGTTGGTTTGGTTGTATGTATGGTTTACACGGGTGGCCAGCCGTATAAGCCGTGTGTTCTGTGTGAGACGGGCTTTAGCTATTTCCATTTCTTTAAATGGCAAATGGCAACTCTATATAGATTTCCATAACTGTAGAGAAGTTATTTCTAATAATCATATGGAAGGGAATATTTTGTGTGAAAGACTGGTGGTTTGCGCTCCGCAGACTGTCAGAAACAACAGATTTATAGTATGTCTTCAATAAATAGGCAATTTTGTATGGTTGCATCTGTTGTTGATTTTTATCAAATTTCTATTGATATCTGTTGCAGCAGACGACATTTTGAAATGTTCCCAGACAAAAAGATGCTTTCTATATAATATAAACCATGCTAAGAAAAATATATATTTTCTCTCCCAAGAGACGCACAAAACAATTTGATAATGTTTTCTTTCCGATAAGAGTCTCAAACTTTCTGGAGTCTAATCAAATTAGCCGACATATTCAGGGTATCTGCTAATGAGATAAAATAGAGACGTCAATATAGTAAATCTGATTGACCCAAATATAGAAATAGAAAGTGAAAAACCTAAGAGATTGTTAGGGTATATTATAATGCTTTTCAAGACTTGCTGTGGTAAAAACGTATAAAGTCAAAGCAAGCGTCTATTATTCTACATATTTGTATTCAACGTTCTATTTAAAATCGAACTCTCTTGGAAAAAATGATGAACTCGTGAATGCTTTCACTGACGTGTTCATCTGGTTGCTAAAGAGCACTTACGGTTATAAAACATAACAAAAGCTTAATCATAAAGAAAACAGTTCAAATCAATAGAATTTCGCGTATTTCTGGGGAAAAAATCGAACACCATTTTGAAACATCTCCAAGGACCCTTTTTACAAAGCAAATTATTATATTTGAATTTCATATTAATAGTGATATAATTTTTAATAAAGGATAATTTAATTAAATATTTTTGAGTTAGGCAAAATCTGTGTACGTGACAAATAAACGTGCAGTTATTACTCACTTTTCGCACGATGAAATTACAAAGTCTATATAATCAATAATATCTAATCATACAAAAATTGACTATTGGCATATAAGTATTTTGTCCGAAACAATATCCAAAGTAGAATAAAAATTATTGATATTTTCTGGTGAATATCACATCATATTGAATGACTAAATAGTCGACAAATGTTTTATCATAAAACAATTAAAAAGAGAAATGAAACAAAACTAAAGATATTATCAAGTAATCTGTGTACTATTTAATCTGACCTTTTCCGTAAGACAGCAAATAATGAAGTCCAGTGGTGTTAATTTCTACCACATTGGTTAAACGAGTTTTATCTATTGTATATGCACTATTTATGTTAAAATGTAATAATACGTTTAAGTGATGGAGTAAATTTTAACAACTTTGTGTGTGTGTGTGTGGGGGTGGCTTTTTTAAAATTTTACATTATTTAAGGTTTTGCACAGTTGCACGATCATTTCAGTTTGAAAAATTTCTTCAGCATATTACATAGATTATTTTCCACTATTTTCATCACAGTGACTTTGAGACCATGAATAGGCAATATTTTCCCCTTTATTTAAGCATTTCATTTCAATTGTTCTTCACCACCTGTTACAGACGATAAAACATAAATAAAAATTATTTTTCATCAACTTACGTATGCCTTCTTCATCAACTATAATTGTTCTTTAAATATGAAATATGTAGGTACGTTTAAGTAAAAAAACTGTTGTTTTTGAAAAAATTTTTTTCTTTGACTGCATATAGACGCCCAAAAATGTATGTTGCTTCAGGGTGAAAATGCAACAGCTACCCATGTGTAAGACGTTTTATACGTCTGTTATGTTAAAATTGGGGAAACAGTTTGTTGCAGCATATCAAGCTCTCATGTATCAGACCGCTTTGACAAGTTACCACATATAGCTCCAACTAATCAATTACAATGCGTTTTTTCAGAAACTAATCTAATGGAGAACTTACCTAATCGTTTTGTTCGTCTCATGAGAGTTATGTATTAATCCTATAAAGTAGTACAAGTTTTACCATGGTTGTAATTGGATGAACAAGAAACATTACGTTTCGTTATGTCGTCTGCTGCGGCAATAAAAACCCTGAAGAAATATAGTAAGGTCTGAACCAACAGACGCATCAGTAGGAAAATGCCCGTTTTTAATCAAAGTTTATCTATCTTCAAAGGTCAAAGCATAGCACATAGACACAGCCCTCTACAATGTAACAAAATTTTAGACCAGACCCCAGAGGCCATATTTTCAGCATGATTAAAAAAAACGTCTGTGATGCTATTTATGAAAAAGCAAATGGTGTTACCTAACTTGTGATGAAAACATAGTGTAGGGGTATTTTCATTTTAAGTAATACATACCATGCATATAGTATTACAACACATTCACATATGAAAATAAATAAAGATGATATAAAGCGAGATACTGTCAGGATATTTAAAATAGCGTGTCCTTAAATTATCTTTAAAGTAAGATAGAGCTTTAAAACTTTTAACACAATTCAGACAGCAAATATTCATGTTTTATTCAGTATAATTCTGTACAAGTATTTGGAAGTGCTTAAAATAGCACCATTGTGACAGTTTATCCCACGTCATATATGGCATCAAATAGTCTACTTTACCAACATTATTTGAAAAAAAAAACATGTGACAGATGAGTAAATTCTACTATAAATATCTACTCTAAAATAAAACTACAAAAAACTACATTACTATGCACAGTAAGTGTACACCTCTTCCTGTGCAATACGATTAATTTCAAACAAAGCATAATGTGTCTTACAGTACACCTTTATTCAGTATTTTCAGACATTTTTTAGAGTTCCAGGCGTTGGGCAAACTCAGCCTACACAATATTGCACAGTCATTGCAATTATATTCTGTCTGAAAATATATTTATGCTTAGTTACAAAAAGCAGATAGCCAGTTGGAACTTATGGGACTACCTGTAACAGAATAAACGTAAACAATTAATTAGACATATAATTTATAATAAACGACTATCTGAATTGGTATGATTAGTCTACACTCAGGAATCTTTAGCAGAATATCAAGTCTTTATTGCTAGAGTATTATTTTAGAACAATAATTTTAATCGGAATGAAAGGTTTATTTTCTTTAAACAAACGTTTTGCCATGTGTTACACAGACAAAAACTAAATACCTCATTTAACCTTACTTGACACAAAGAAATGGTATTGTATGGCGCGATGCATCTATCAATGTTTGCCCCCACAGGCGTACATTGGACATTTTGACAGAAGACCGTTCCCGACAGGCGGGATTTTGACAGACATAATTGTTCCGAGTCTTGGGATATAGACTTTGGCCTAAATTTAGATCCCAAGTCATTCGACATGTACAGCATCTCCTACAGTACTGTGTGGATTTTGACAAGTTGCTATTGCTTCAGTGTGGGGATTTTGATTCGGAAAAAAATAGAAAAATGTCAGATTGCCTGGGAGCGGGGTGCAAATCATTGATAGGTGCATAATTATAAGTGATTGTCAATATCTTTCTTGAAGCTTTTTTTTTAAAAAAAAAAGAAAGGCGAGTAACTGTAAATGTTCAAGTCTGATCTGTAGAATTTATGTTCTGTGTAGCAGAAGACTGCTCCAGGCTATCTACAGCCTCTGTTGTAAGGGTTTTAAATGATTAAACTTTCTTATCCGTTGTCATATTACACAAACAATGCATCAATTTTTAGGATTAATATGACACTCACTGAGGGATACATTTTTTATTAAACTGTTAAGATAATTATTTACTTAACATAACTGATATATTTTCACATAATTTTTTAAAACAGCATCAATTTTGAAGAAGAAAAATGGATATTTTAATTTGTAACTGAATTGATCAAATCATGCTTGTTAAAATAGTCAAAGTTCAGACACCACTTGCTTTGTTTTAACTTTCATTCAAAGGTCAAAATAACGTTTGTTGATTCTATTCTTAAAGTACATTCTATACTTAAAGTAGACAAGTGTTAATGAAAAAAAACCATGTTAAAATAACAAATGACAACTTTATCTGACTTCTCACTTCTTTTGATAGATTCCATTTAGAACTCTTCAGTCATTCGTGCGTTATCTGTCTGCTTTATTCACCGATATCAGAGTCTCGACCAAGGCTGTATTATATGCATTACGTAGGCACAATTTACTATCTGATATAATGCTTGTATTTCCGTTTCGATAAAATCCGCGTAAAATTGCCATTGTTAAGAATAGAGCTGACGTCACACGTAATTAACGATCACATAAAGTCCAGTGATATTTGATAATCCTTGACATTAACGAACAGCATGGAGTGTTGAAGTTTACCAAGTAGCCAAAATAAGCCTGAATCTAAATGGTACTTTGTTCAAGTTAGAAATAAGGTCTTTTTTAAAAGTCATTTCCTAATTATTTACATTTTTATTTATAAGTTTTACCTATTATTTTGTCGGCTGTTTGTTTGTCGAACACAATGTACTGGTAAAATCTAAAGTTGTGGGTAAAACTGCAACATACAAATACATGTGAAATACCCTGCCATTTTACAAGTATTGTGTATTGCTTCGATACCCGAAAAATGAGAAAGTATTGACTTCAATGAAATACAGATAACTGTTGAAAAAAGTATCATCTTTGGAAGCAAGCTTTCACGTTTTAGTCTTGTTTCACTTATCACCCTTTGCCATACTACGCAACTAGTACGGCAGTTTCGTATATACAATACTAAGGGAATAGCGATATTCATAATACCGTATGACATTTAAACCGGCTTTTTAAATGTATCATTATCAGAACTTCAACCAATCCTTCCATTAACACTAATTCTGTCGTATGTTTGTCCGAGCAGGTGTGCACATCCACTAATGTCTTGTCGTCTGTCGTACTCAGTTAACCTGTCAATTCTAGCATTTTATTGCTACTCGCCTGATAATACTTGTCGAAAGCAGTTACGTCTTTAATTCGTTTTAATAGTAGGTGACATCAAGCTCTGTTACGACAGGTTTGGTCCGCTTTCTGCGTACTAATACGATCGTATCTATTTTCTTAAGGTTTCATAACCCAATGTGTGGTGATACAAACAAAGACATCCGTCCCTGTGCATTTACAATGCATCATGCAAATATTAAGGTTTTGCAATACTTCAATCTAACAGTTGAATCACAGAGAATGTGACATTTCATTCAGCCGAAGAGGGGTATATTGTCAATCTAGTCGTCTATCTATCTGTCTGTCTGTCCGCTAGCATCATCATCTTGTGAACGTAGTTCTTACAGGTTTTTTATGAAGTTAACTTAAGTTTACCCAAACAGTCAACCATGAGACGTAGTTTGTGTTTACAGACTTCATTTTGCTTTTATTTCGATTTATGTTCCAACAGTTATAGGTGTCATTTACTCTCGTAAAGAGTATATAATTGGGCAATGTAATTAACACGACCTATTATAGTGGTTATCGGTGAGAGCTGAATTACGTAATGTATGTCTAATCCGTAAATTTGTCCGTTTTTGTGTCTGTCCGTTAGTAGGATCTTATAAATGCATTGCGATAGATTCCGTCTTAAGCACTATCTTAACAACACGTACAATACCAGGTTTCGCCATTGAGACCATGCATGGAAATTATCATCACTTTTGGCAGCGCCTTATGAAATCTGTGGACGCATATACGTTTAGAAATAGTTTGACATGATTTAGATTGAAAATAAAAATCAAATAAAAAAATGACACTTTTAAAGGGCAAAAGAACGGACTCAGCTCTCTATACAGTTTTTGCCAGATGCGAAACCAAAGTCTGAGAAACATCAGATCTAAATCAACTTTTTATATCATTTCGGAACATTTATTGCCTCAAATTGACAGCCAACAATTATAACAGATTATTTTAAGAGACAGGACGAAACAGAATCACAATTTCAGCTTCTTTTGCAAACAGAGTTCAACCCCTTTGGGGAAAATTAAGTCGAATCGCAAGTAGAAAACAGGAGATGAAATCTTAAATCATTGGTTTACGTCTGCATGAACTGAAGATTTTTTTTTGCTGTATGAATAACGACCGATGGCAAAACAATAACAAATAGATGAAAGTACTGAACAGACTTGAAACATATTGTACCACATTTTCTTGCGATTTTGTACTGTCGAAATCGATTATTAATATTGAAATGACGAGTACGGATAGTTAAGAAATCTTACATATTGATACGTTCGAACGTTACTACAAAACCAAACGCAAAATATCTCTGCTTAATTCTGAACACGCAGTTGAAACAAAATATGGTGAATATATAAAATAGACAGAGCAGTTATGATAAACTCGAAAAAAACATTGAAAAAAAGATGCAAAATAAACAAAATTTTATATTCTCATACTTTGATAGCAAACTGATGAGGAAAGGACACTACTGACTTTCAGAGTCGAGACAAACCGAGACAAACCGAGTGTAGAGATAGTGAAGGTGATGTCCAGGAGCAAAGCACTTTTACATGGACAGCTACATCCGTGCAAAAGCAATTAAGTAAATATTGAAAAAAGGATATCCAGATTGAAAATAACACAGGCACGAGCGCTTGCAAGAACTTTGCACATGAATTTAAAAACTTTCTAAAGATAAGGTAAATATATTTTATAGGGTTCTGTGTTTTAAGATAAGATAATACACAATCCATATCTTTAATAGTTACATACATGCACATTAATTTACAAAGGAAAAGAACGAGTATTTAAAAAACTGTTGGCGAATAAGAACTGAAGCCAAATTAAGACACAGAATGAAATTGCTAATACTATAGATACTATCTATTTATTAGAGGTATTCCTTTAACATTACTTTTTATCATTTTTAAAGAAGATCTGAATCAGTCAGTAGTAACTGTGAATGTAGTTTTGAGCTCAAGGTTGCTGAAAGACGACTTTTAACTGGAATATACGAATATAATTGTAAGCCTACCTATCTGTATTCTTGTTATTAATACATCATTTTAAGAATTAGTGATTATGATATAAAACAAATAGATTTGTCTTTACAAGATGCAGCCCTAATTATGTCATTCTTATAGCAAGAAACATACGATGGATATCTCGTCTGGTACATTTACAACAGTGATTTAATCACACAGCTTGTGGAAATGTCCCCTTATATACGCATAATTAGATAAAATGTTTCAATTCTATAAATGAAATTCAATATGAAGCCATTAATTGATTATACATCTTGTTAACAAAATAGTTTGATCTAAAGATGATGATTTTTTTCAACAAATTTATCAGTAAAATTGTACAAACCGTTAACTGAATTGTGAATACAAATGAACTATAAATAGTCAATTTGCTTAAAAAGTGTAATTTCAATATTTTCTACTAAATTTAATGAGAACTGAATATATGCAAATAAATTCAAATAACAGTAAATGACCTGTATGCTTATCAGTGTGAAGTCAGAAGAAATTTATCAAAGTTTTATTAGTGTTCAAAATAACCAAGTTGCATACCAAGTCAAGGGGAATGTTTACAAAACACTAAATGTTCAGACTGCATGAAAATTAGAAATAGAAAGGACGTTTCCGGCCCCCCATATATATATATATATTCGTACATTCATTTTAGGACTTTGCCAGTAATAAAATAATCTGCTGTTTTCACCTTTGCTCAGTGGGAGTATAGTTCTTTCTTCTATGTATATATGAGTAAAAAGATTTTAAAGAATGCCATTATGTTTGTTTTCTTCAGATTACACATTAGTGTAAGTTGAATTATCTGAACATGCCAGGGCCGTTCTGATCTCTAAAATAGCTTTTACGTCTGCGAAACACTTGATTTAATCAATTAAAAACGTCCAGATTTAAGTAGAAAAAGAGAGCGAAATATGAGAGAAAATTGAAGCCTAGATTATCTCGTTTTAACCCACTTTAGTTTCAGATATTTATTCCACGTACAGTTATAAAGAATAACTTAAAGGAAATAACCGTTTAGAATTACTTTATGTAAGAGACTAAGCAGGAATGAAACAGCCATGATAATATATGTACATTATTAATAAATATTGACTCTAAACCTCGTGAATCACGTGCAAAATAATTACATGGAAAGACTAAGTTGTAGAATAAGATTTGTATTATAATATTCTCATATCTTACACAAACAAACACTTAAAGCATCTGCTTCATATTTTGTATGTAGAATTATACATTTTTGCAAAGAGAAACCAGTTCAGTGTTTCCAAAACATATTAAGCCTAGCCTACCGTTTTTATCCATAAGAGAGTTTCTTGTACAAACTAACGTTGAGTGCAAAGGTTCAAATACACTATTTATCAAGTAATCCAATTTCGGAAGAATTTGATTGACACAAAGAAGTGGTTTTGTATGCCTGTAATATATAAGGTCGATCTCATCCCGGCAGCTTGTTTGTAACGGGAGACGAAATACTGATCCTTTGTTTCAAGTTAATTATCTTGGACCTCTGTAGAACCGGAATTAAACTGGTCAATGCTTTCACTTCATTTGTAAATATTTACTAAATCTAATACTTGATTAGTATTATTCTGCACATGATACACATTTTAAAAGAAATTCTGTTTTTTGATAAGAGTGTTTGTGAAGAAGATATGTAAGGAGAGTGTAATTAATCACTGAATACTAGTACATGTATGTATATTGTCTTATTAGTTTTGCCAAAATTAGGCAGTCTTCCGATGCCATCTGTCATGTATTTAGATTCGATATGGATGAATAACGTCATCAATTCTCTCCTTAAATAAGACAGATGCTGGAGACATTCGCGTTAAACAATTACAATGCAATCTAAAAGAAATAGCATCTTTATCTAAATTCCGTGCTTTAATTCTCAACGTATATGTCATTCAAAACTCTTCAGACAGTTATGCATTAACTGTAAAGTAACTCAGAATATCGCAGTGAACGGAACACAAATGACGTCTGTACGAAGTATCTATCACGTATCTTTCATTACGCGCGTATTTCCGTTTACATAAAACCCACATAAAATAATTACGCCGACGTCATCATACACAATTTAGAACGTAAAATGAATTAAACCAAACTATGATAAAGAAAAAGCGATTATAAAGCGATAATATATCGTTATTTAAAGTTATGTGTGATACTGTATCACAAAACAAGAACTAAAGTGAAAATTCCTGTCAATTAACATGTGATGTGTATTATTACGTCAATACCCGAGCCCTGATAAAGTCTCTACTAAAATATCATCAGTAAATTTGAGGAAAGCTGTGACGCAGTTTGTCATCCTTGAAACAATATAATAATTGATAATCATATAACGTTTTTAAAAGCGTTATCGCAAAGGCTAGAAAAAGTAAGTTTGACAATCAAAACACATCCAAGCAGTCTGTTGGAAACACTAATTCTTTTTAAAATAAGCATCTAGTTTAAGTCTAGTTACACATTGGCAATGTCAGATTTATAGCTCTTTCGCTAGGTAACAGACGAATTACATATAATGAAGCCGCATGACATTTGTACTGGATTGTTGAATGCATCTTTTTCAGAACTTTGACCAGTCACCGCATTTCTTTACTCTGGCATATGATACATACAAAACTTGTTTTGCTCTTACGACAGTAAGAGTGCCCAACTTCTGGTTGACTTCCTCAAACAGCTTCATTGTCAGTTCTAGCATCTTACTGTTACACGGCTGCTGACGTTTTGCCAGTAGCTGACACCGACCTCTTTTCCGGCAGACTTCGTCTCGCTTACTATGTAACAATGTAATTTTGTATATCTTATACATAACAATTTTGGTGATGATACAAAATTAATTTACTTTTACAATTCAAATTTTAAAGGGGCTGTGCTCCAGATGACAAAAAAAGAAAGTTTTCTTGTATTATAAATTTCTTGTAATATTTATGACTAATGCTTAAAAAATAACTTACGGACAAAAAATAAGTCAAATAATTACATTATAAATTGATTTTTTTCCCTTCCAAAGTGCTATACCGTAACGCGACGGTATAACTATATCGTATAAGATTTAAAGTAAATATCTGTAATATCATACGCGGCGATGGTGGTGACAGTAAAAGCGTTGGAAATATTTTGTTAACATGAGGGGTCCAGAGTTCAAATCAAGCTGGAGCGAAAATATTTTTTTAT
This sequence comes from Cyclina sinensis, assembly GCA_012932295.1. Taxonomy (NCBI): domain Eukaryota; kingdom Metazoa; phylum Mollusca; class Bivalvia; order Venerida; family Veneridae; genus Cyclina; species Cyclina sinensis. The sequence continues at coordinate 46,802,191 of JAAONU010000013.1, forward strand.
TCTATTTTGACTTTTATAATCAGTTTTGAAGTAAAATATTATGTTGTTATAATCTCGCGACATCTAAATATATAATTTATGAAAAAATTTATTTATGTCAAATCTGGAGTACAGCCTCTTTAAAGATGTACAGCACTTAAGTCTGGCGGTCGAATCGGAGATGTTTACATTTTATTCATCCGGAGAAGCGTATATAAATGATGTTTTGGTCATCCATTCGTCTGTTATTCACTTGGCATCATCTTCTGAAAGCAACCCTCACAGTTTTTGATGGATTTAGTTCAAACTTATCCGAACTGTCTGTGTCAAGCATGCCTGGGCGTTTTATTTCAATGTTTTCACGCAGTTGTGACCATTTGTCGATTAATCTTGCATGAATACATAAGAAAAGCTTGTGGAAAAAGGGTTTTGGGGCTTTTTATACACTTCTAAGAGTTGTATAAGACGCGCACTCCGGTCTGTCTGTACGTTAGAAGGATCTTATGAATGCATTGCGAACAGTAAGTATCCGTTTTAAGACTGTGGCGTTGAGACGAGACAACGTACAATTGAAATCTTTTCTGACGGTGCGAATACTTCCTATAATCTGCACAGGCATGTACGTGTGAAAACGGTTTGAACGTGATTAAATTAAATATCAAATACAGATTTCTAAAACACTAAGAAAAAAATCTTACCCTTTAAAAGCGGGAAAAGGAACATTTTCACCTCCTCCTAGACTTGTTTTTACTAGAAGCGTAACAAAAGGTTGAAAAACGTCATTTGTAAATTAAATTTTCATATTATATCTTAACATTTGAACCAGTACTGACATTCATCAAATATCACAGGTTATTTCAAGAGACAGGAAAGAGCAGACTCACAATTATATCGTCTATTTTGCAAAGACTGTATAACCCCCTAGGGAACAATTAAGTCGAGTCACATGTAGAAAAAATCTACAGGAAAAACTGAAAACCTGAATAATTTGGTTGTGTGTTTGAGCTATAGTGTCAAAATAAATTATCAGTAATTAAATCAAGCAAACAGGAACTGGGTGCGGGCGCATATAATATAGATGAAGTTGGAGAGTCAAAAAAGAAATCAAACATAAAAGGTCATCACCGCCTTGTCCTGAAAACAGAAGGCGTAAAGAAAAATAAGTCAAGGAAATGATAGATGAAGCAGTCCAGGTAAACATGAGAAAACCTAGTTTGGACTGAAAGAGAACACTGATGCGAAGAGAAAGCAGGCTCCAGTGTACAAGTTGTTCTTACAAAGAAGAAAGTCTGTAACAGAAAGATGCAATGCATCTTAGAATACACATCCCAGAGTGGGTTTCGAACCCCGATCTTGGCGCATCAAAGGCCGACACTCTAACCACTGAGCCAAAGAATCGATTCCCTGATGCAGTTGTCAGCGGTTGTATTTATACAATTATAGGAAAGTATGCACTAGACCCTAACATTGTAAAGCTCATACTTTAAAAGAAGACTGTAATTGAACATCGTCGGAAACCCACGTTCGATCCATTCCATTTCACTCTATTCATAGTTGTGCGGAATATGTACCGGGTTAACCAACGACGGTTATTGAAAGGACAATTCTGATTGTGACAAAAGACAAAACTTCATCGTAAGAGAGTGATAGCAATGCTCAAATCCAAAGCAATTTCAGGGATAGCTACACTTCTGTAAGATAAAAAATGAAAGTCAATGGTGATGGCAAAGCAAATTTAGTCAAAACAAAGCTGACATGGGAAATCATAGTTAGCGTAAAGCAAAGGACAAAACGTTCCATGCATGTTGAGAGATATTTTACAGTAAAAATAAACCTGACAGTTTTTATAGTTCCGTGTTTTAATGTATGATGACCAGTACCATTTATATCTTTCATAGTAACATAGTATAGACATATGAACAATAACACAATAAAACAAAATAAGAAAAGAGTATTGTAACAATTGACATAAAGACAAATAAAACAAAAAAAGAATATTGTTTCCACTTAAGAAACTGTCAAAAGCTATAAGTAAATTATATTACATTTACATTCTGGTTTCGATTTTTTTTTCATTTTTTCTAGAAAACAGCCTCAATATACAATGTATAGTTAACAAAAATATATGAATGCATTTTTGGTTATGGCTAAAAATTAAAAAAAGATGACTATAGAACCTGCAATATAGAAACATTGTTGATGGACGTAATTCCTGTTAGTATGTGCCTTGATTTGTTCATAATATTTCTTTGATTTTAAAATCAAGTGTCCAGTAAAGACTAAAATAGATTCCAACAGCTTTAAATCTTCACATTCTCTAGATCAGCAGGAATGCAGCAGTACCTCTTTCCACTCAGCTCGTCCATACTAAAAACAGGAAACCATACTGGACATCAGATTAAACTCCCTTATATTAAAAATATGAAGAAACAGAAAAGCATGGACAACTCAATTTGAGAAGCTTTTTCTTAATTTGTGGCGAAACCAATTAATAAGAATAATAATATAAAAGTCTGACATGTCTGAGGAAGCAACAAATCAAATATTTTTCACTAAATGGTCATGATCATTCCTCTGGAAATATAATATTATTCTGGCTATGTGACATGAAACTAACACTGGATTAAGAAATGCAACATAAAACAAATAATAAGCAAACTGTGGGCTGTTTGCAGTTAATGGTAACAGTTTTGAAAATAAATGTCATTTTTAATACAAAATGGGAAAACCCTCTGCAAGGTCATACTCAATATGACATCGTGCTAATAGTGTAGCAGTAAAACATACCTGATCATTTTAAGTCATGAAATGCACATTCTAATGAAGAATATGAAAATCAGATTTAGTGATTTAAATTACCTAGAATGCCCATTCCCCCTCCCTACTAACCCCCAGTGGAAAGCTGCCTATAGGAATGGGAGCATTTAAAGCCAGGCAGAAGTAACAGTCCTATACACTGCACTTCCCTCATTGTTTTCTGTCCCTTTGTAAGGTTTCAGCAAAGACTCTCATACTTACCAAACAGTCCTTAAGAAAGAAAAATTAATAAAGGGAAATAATTTTTTAAAAAGTCTTGAAGAGTTATGCACCTTAAACAGTGCATATTTGCTTAATGCCGTCTATAACTGTGTCTTGTTTTAACAAGGCCCCTCAAAAAAAGCTCAGTAATGCTCTAGAAAAAATGAAAAAAAAATGATAAAGGTTAATAATTCTTAATCTAAGCTAGGCAGGTTTATGGGTCTTGGAGACTGCACTTCCCTTTGACTGTGCTCCATGTTTGTGTAAAGTTTCAACAAGGCAAGTTCCTCTAAAGGATTTTGAGTAATGCTTTAGAAAATGAAAAAATTAACAAAACATACTATTTCAAAATCTAAGCAAGGCAGATTTATTGGTCTAGTACTCTGCACTTTCTCTAATTGTACTCTATCTCTCTGTGAAGTTTCAACAAAATCCCTTTGGGTTCTTACCAAGGTGAACTAAAGTGCCAAGGTATTTGAAAATTTTCTATGCATGGAGATGTAAAGGCTCATACAAGCAAATCCAAATGGATAGATGCAAGCACAAACAAAATGTGATGTCTGTGTTGAGCTACAATGATCCTTTTTTTTCTGGCAAAGCTAATGAGGTATTTTGTAAATGTTCCCAGAAACTCAAGAGGTCTTTAAAACCCTATGAATGACAATTACTATCAAAACATTTATCTAAAAGCTGTCAAATATATTCTATGACTATTCAATTCTTTAAAAAACAACATAAATATTATTTGCTGTTTTTCCTAAGGAAATTAAAACATCACGAAATTTTAGAACAACTCTGATGTGGAGTATGGAGTATAAGTATAAAAACATAAAAGATACAGTAAGAAGCATAAATGTTAAACAATCAAATATTAAATATAATATTAATAATTAATTTAGTTAAATCAATTTAATTAGTATTAAATAGGAAACTGATATGTTAAGAAACGAATACTTAATGTAACAAGCACGGCTTAATATTAACCATTCTGAACTTGGCTTTTTTTTAATGTATTAAATCACAAATGAACCTTGATACGCTAACTTTTAAACTGTGTAGGACCTAGTGAAAACCTTTCTGCTGCATTAGGCATTTGTACAGAATACTAATACTTGCTATGCATACCTGATATATTATATTTAAAAGTATTTTTGAATCACTCTGTAAAAAAATATTACACATAGTCAAAGCTTAAAACTGATTTAACAGAAGCATGTTTTTTTTAGCATAGACTGTTGAAAAGAATTATGCCTTTTGATTCCAAGAGCTTGAATATAAAGAAGGATTTTCAACATACAGTGTGAACATATGTATCAAATGTGGCAAAGAATTGAGACAATCGCTGACAACGGCCTGCAGTTTATTCAAGATGTATAAATGATGGAAGAGCAATATATGGGCAAAATCTGGCTAGTATGACTAAAACATTTAAACAACATTTTTCTGTGGCTCTGGGACTGCTTGATAGCTGAAATGTATCACAAATTCTTCCCAAGAAATAATATCATTGTAAGATTTCAACACAAAGCATTAATGAAATGAAACTCTAATTAAAAAATTAGATTTGACAATATTTTCTGAATTACTTTAGCTGGTTAGCAAGGCAAATTCCAATCACTTGCTAGTGTTGCTAACATGCCCTCATTCATGATGGAACAGATAACTTTTGAAACAGGGCCAGCACCTTTCATTACCACAACAGCTTAAGGGTCTTTTTCTGTCATTTTCGTAACTCTTCATCTGTAAAAGCATGTTACAATGTACATTGCTTTACTAGTACCCTTCACTGCATGATAACAGCAGAAGAATGCAGAGTTAAAGACCACTGTGGAATATTGAATGTTACAAATCACTGTGGAATATGCAGTGTAAACACAAAGAAATGGGTTGAGTTGGCACAAGGTATGTCACTATAATTCATTTTTAAAACATGTGAAATAATGTTATGATCCTGGGAACGTCCTTGGCTGGAACATTTACAACAGTAATCCCACAACACTTCCCACTGAAGTTTTTTTCTAAATACAACACTTAGTCCAATGACAATGAACTGGAATGTTTCATTTGTACTAAAAATAGATCAACAAAATAATATCCACATACGTATCAACATGAAAACATTAATTAGATCTATATCTCTTATAAACAATACAGTAGGATATATAGATTACACTTTCTCTCAGGAAATGTTATCACAATATGACAATAAATGGCATTGTCCAAAAATATTGACAATGCTCACATGTTTTTATTTTCACAAACAGTTTATAAGAGTACTTGATATCAATGAAATATATCTTCAATTCCATGCACACAGTCAATCTGTTTGGACAAAAAAAAATATTTCAGATTTATTTTACAAAATCTTATAACTTCCACCATAAAGGGAAGCTCAAGTGACAGTGACTGACCTTTATATTGTCTACAACTGTTGACTATATCAGTAACCTAGTCAGTGTTACATGATACACTTGGTTTTGCATCAAATGTTTAATTCTCAGAAAGATATTACTTATTGTATGTGAAAATGTAATGCTCCTCTTTACCACAGACTCATTTTTCCACAGACAAAGAAATGTCTCCTGAGCTAGAAAGGAACAAAAAAAGACGACCTTTAATATATTCTGTAAAACTGTAAGAGCTATTTATACATAAAACAAAATCACACTTATAACATGATGGTCATATGGTAATATTTAACACAATTATAACATAATGAAAATATTAACTTTAGTAAACCATGTGCACACTAAAGCATCATCATAAAACATAAATCCAAATAAAAACAATTTCATTCCAGTTTAAACTTTCTTACACTTGTATAAAAGATTATAAATAATTCTATATTGCACATTTTTGTTTCAGAGTCCTACAAAAATAAATTTTATTCCTACAGCTATGTCTACAGATTTTGTGGCTATATCAGAAGACAAGCATACCATAGCCATGCTCATTAATGACATGAAAAACTGGATAAACGTGCCCTTAAATTGCTAACCAAGGTATATTTTACAACAAAATTTATGAAAACTTAACTTTAACAGACAGCTACCCAAGATTTATCTCCCTTACCTGTACAGATTTTACAAAAAGAGAAACATTTTATTATGTAAAAGCATGTACTCCTGGGCCAAACCTACAAAGCTGTCAGACTGTTAGTTTAAGATCATGACCATTATGGCAACCCTTTAACAGACTGAGCCATAGCTAGTCAGGTGAGCTAAAAACTGGTGTTTGGGTTGTAATATTTGCTCAGCAATATTTGACCAACATGATCATCAATGTTTATAAATAGTGGATGAACACTTTCAGCACAAGGACTGGCTATATACCCCAAAGGAAGTGGCCAACAAGTGAGGTAAGTTGCAAGAATTTGTTACCAAACTAATGTTCAATAAATTTAAAAAAAGACTATTCTTCTTAGCTTATCATTTAAAAGACTGAAAAATAAATAAAACAGTATCATTTGACAGAGTTTAACCATCATCTAGAAGTTTCCAATTAAAAACTTGGAGCTCTTGAAAACCTTATTTTTAAAAACAATCTTGGTATCTCCGACATTTTATTTATAATGTTAGTACTGATAAATTCTTTAGAGGAAGTTCTCATATAGTATGTGAATGCAATGACAAACAATTTTCCATTCTTGCCTTCACTTTCCAAGTAGCGGCCAACCAGTTACATAATTATGAATTGTAACCGCACTATGACATTTTTTCAAAATGTTCATTCAAGTGTCTGCAAAGTACACTGAATTTTTAACTGAGTTGAAATTTAAGAAGTTTCGTGGCACCGTTTCCATGCAAAACTCTTGTCTGGATCTCCATCTATCTGTCATGACACCACACCATTAACTGCAGTAACACTTTGTTCAGCTGTCACTAAGTTGCTAGAGCTGTCTTTTGCCTGCTGGTTAGAATGTTTATCACTGTTTACTGTATTGGCACTGAGCTGTTGTGGAACCTTGCTCAGTCTCACAACTTCTTCTGACATAGTCTCCAAATCCTGAAATGTAACAATGGACTGGCTCTATTCTGACAATCTTCCACAATCTTGATTTTAACCTTTATGACCCAAAACTAACTATCAGACAAAATGTTCTTTTCCAGTCTTAGAAATAAGTATCCACTGTGGCAGCATTTTACAATACAGAAAATATATTTTCACTTTTCATTTGACCTTTGAATCCTCACACCAAAATAATATGTGAGCATCTTTCAAATAAATTTGTATACTGTTTGATGACATCATTAAGCTAGGCATTTTAACTGGACCAATCTAGATATATGTTGGAAAAAAACTACTGGCTTTTCTAAGAGTCAGAATCCTTGCTGCCATAAAAAGCTAATAAAAAGCAATAAAAGCTTGGAAGAAGACTTTGCCTGTCTCACAGACTCATTACATAGTGTTAAATACACTTTATCTGTCAATCTTTATGAGTTTTAAATGATAACAGCAATTTTCAAAGAGAAAGACATCACTCAGTTCTTTACAATGACCCACATCTAGCACTTAAAATTTCCCCAGTTGCACTTAATTTAAGCTGACCAATGATGCCATAATTCACTCTTGTTTTTATTCTACAAAGCAATGCTGGTTAGATACAGACACAGGGCAATAATTTGAAATGGCAATAGACCTGATATTTTGTTCATAGAATCACAGTTTCTGTTGTATAGCTTTTATATCCATAGCAAATAATACCAAAGGGTTCACTGAATATTTTTGTAGTACACTGTCATTTTATTCTATCCAGATTTGTTTGATTCCATTTCTAGTGTAATTTCGTTTTCCTAGCTGACAGGGAAAGTTGATGGCAAAGTTCACCAAGTGTTAACGGAGTATGGTGTATGATATTTAGTTCACAACCTAGTGATTTAAATTTGATTTAAAACTGTTATTACAGCTTGAACTATATTGTTGATATGCTTAACTAACCTTTTCATGGAAACTAGAAAACTCTTAAATGACTGACTCATAAATAAGAACTTTCTAAAGAACGCAAGTAATATTCATAACATGGCTAGTATATAGGGAGAAATAAAGAATAAATACTGTGTCACTAGGAATCCATTAGGTTCAAGTGGCCATTATCTAAAGTACAAACAGGAACACATGACTAAGACACTGAAGTCTCAAGATCTATTAGAAACAGCTGGCTGGTTTGCAGAGTAATAAATGTGAACAAACACAACTGAAAAGCATTTAGGGAACAATTAAGAACAAGCAAATTCGAAGAATGGATATTCTCTGCTGAATAAGTGATGGAGTTTTAATATGTGTACCAAGTAGAGATATAATTATTTGCTTTACTTCCTTGCAGAAACTGAATTAATAACATTATTATCTGAAAGTACCTGCAAAAAAATCATTTAAGAATGAATGCATGGATGGACAATATTTGTTGTACAGAGGGCCACAGCCCCTTATTTTCAATGAAATAGAACCAGGTCTATTGTTCTCTTTTATTGTGTTAACTGTAAGATGGCCCTAAAACCTCATCTAGTTGCCCAGATGGACGTACAGCTGGACAATGCCAAAACAATATCCCTCTGCTTAGGGCAGGGAGAACAACTGGTTGGTAAATAGAGAAGAAATCAGAACTAATGCCAAGTTTCTAAGGACTGCAAGCACACATTAGTTATAAACAGCTGGTGCCATCTTTCTTTAAATCCGATTAAGTCTGTAAAAGGTTATGCAAAGTCAACCAACAGTATGTCCTTTTTGTTTTCATTATTTTCTTAACATGAACATCCCAAAGGATATTTTATTTCGTTAAATTCTGTTTTCCGACATTTCTTCCACACACAGATTTAAACAAATATATCAACACAATTAATAATGTTCCCTTGCATGACATTTCAGTAAAGACTTCCTTTGCTTGTATGCCTTTTAATTTTCCTAATCCTGTTCAAATTTTGCATCTAGATAGAGTTTCAAACATCGCTCTTATTAAGTTTAACTTGGCCACTTAGTATTATATGGGTGGCCAGTATACAAAAATGAACATCATTTTCTTTATTCATTGAAGCTGTATTCATTGTATTTCAAAAGATACTGTGTAAAAATTGCTCTGTATATCTAGCCATCACAGCCATGTTATTAACAGAGAGGTTAGTAATCTATAGTATTACAACTGCTGTATATGCCAGGTTTAACAAAACCATGAAATAATATTTTTCCACTCACATCCTAAAGAATAATGCCCACATTAAAACTTAAACTGCAGTCCATACAGAATCTTGGTAAATTATCTGAATAATACCATTGTATCTAATGATGTAAAGAAACTGTCATTTTCCAGTGAGATAGAAGAGAAAAATTCAAGCGAATTTGTCAACCATGTATTTCCGCAAGCTTATTTGTCATTTCTCTTGAGGTTTACCCAAGTGTATTGTCAAACTTTAATTCAACATATTGTCTTAAAACCCTGTGGGCACTGTAATTTTCGATATGTGTGAAGCAAAAGGACAATTTAATTTAAGGTGCAAATAATTTTGTGACAGACAAACAATTCCTAGAAATTCTATTATATTAATCAAGTAAAAGTCCAATCAAGAACCAAAATAACTGCTTACACCCAATAAAGAGCAAATTTGATCAAATGATAAATTTACATACACTCCCAGGATAATTCCAAGAAATTTGTTTAGTTTCTTATACTAGTAATTATTTAACCCTCTACTCCATATATACGCATTTTTATGCATGTGTGACCAGTGTAGATCCAGATCAGCCGGCACATCTGTGCCATCTGATCAGGATCTGCACTGGTCGCTTTTTGGTCAGAAATAACCTAATGTATCAAAAGGCAAACAGTGTAGATCCTGATCAGACAAATTCATTCTTATTAAACACCTCACGTTCCTCCGTTGTTATTTTTCGATCCATTCTTTTCTCACCTTTGTCTCAAATTTATCACAAAAGTTAAAGAAGACAAACTCATTTCAGATCAGTACCAGATGTTAACATTTATACAAACATGTATCTCTTTTTGACAAGCATAAAACTATGTGTTATATCCCTACTCAACATACTAGCTCTAGCAATAACAACAGTATATCTGATTCAACATTCAAATAGTTACTATTGAAAGAAATACCTTTTGTAAATTCATGTTTTTGGTAAGGGTTTCCTCCAGCATATTTTGTAACTTTTTGTTCATTTCTCTAAGTCCATGTTCATCGGATTTATTGACCATATCAAAAACCTTTTTGAAGGTGATTTTATCATCTGGTGGAGGAGGGTGTTGTTGCTTTGTATCTGAAATAAGAACACTGATAACTTACATGGTGTAAAACAAGCATGAGGTGTTAGGATAAATACCTTGAAGTGAAAATGAGCTGAGTCATGAGAAAAGAGGAGAATGACTAACTTGATGTTTCATAACTGAAGGCAAAAATGAGCTGTGTCATGAGAAAACATGAATGACAAGGGTTTAACTCTGAAAATGATAAGAGCTGTATCATGAGAAATCAGACAATAAAATGCACTGACTTTCTCATCTGTGTGTAATAATACTTTATCTTTTTCAAGAAAGCCTGCACGTTGCAACTTCTATAATGTCAAGGCAATTAAAATGCACAGACACACTGATCAGAAGATATTAGTGTTAATTTTGACTTCTAGATGCTGAAAATTTAAGTAAAAATAAACAAAGGCACATTTCAACTTATCAAAAAGAAAACATTACATCAATTTTACCTTACCTCTATTCAATTACTGTGTTTAAAATGGTATGCAAAGTGTTAAGGATTATACAAAACTTAAAAAAACGTCATGTAAAAGAAATATACATATACCTTAACTTCAAGCTACCAATTCTTTACGCTTGAACAAGTCAAGTCAAAGATTATTTGGCAAAAACATATACATGTTCATCGCCATGAAGACTGTGCTAGTACAAGCAAATATCACAGAAAATTATGATAAATATAAAGTATGAGTGACATATCATTAATTATATATATAAATGCCACATGTAGTATAGTTCAACAGTATGACTGTATTGTAAGTTCAAACGTAACATAAAATATATAAATGCCACATGTAGTATAGGTCAACAGTATGACTGTATTGTATGTTCAAACGTAACATATAATATATAAATGCCACATGTAGTATAGTTCAACAGTATGACTGGTTTGTATGTTCAAACGTAACATATAATATATAAATGCCACATGTAGTATAGTTCAACAGTATGACTGTATTGTATGTTCAAACGTAACATAAAATATATAAATGCCACATGTAGTATAGTTCAACAGTATGACTGGTTTGTATGTTCAAACATAACAGAGTAATATGTATAATAATCAATCATTTTTATTGCTTCTTTTATGCATTGCAATATATATATATTTTGCCAAATTTGTAAGCTTGCTTCTCTGATCAGAAGACATAATAGAATTAAATTGGTTACAGCTAGACCAGACACAACAGTTTTTCAGCAAATACTGTTTTCTTAACATGCTTAAATCATAATAAAACAGCGTAACAAAATTACAGATTTCTTATACTGTAATGAAACTATCTCTATGAAGAAAGAGTTCTTTACCAGTTCTACTGTCCATCACATAATGCTCAATCACTCTGGATTTCTCTATTAAATCGTTAGCCATAGCTGCTGTGCTTGTCTCTAAGTGACGTACCTGTAATAAACATCATTCAATTTTCATTATATATACATGTTGTGTATATATATTTTGAATATTCACTGAAACATCACCTGCTTAAGTAAGTAAATATAAACATGATTTCATATTTAAGATGAAATATTCTTAAGAGTGAACTACATTTACCTACAAGTATAAAAAATCCCCTACTCATTCAATATTAGTAATTAAGTATTTGATATTTTTAATGAACATTGCAAATTCAATACTCAATACAAAAATGCTTAGTTTACACACACTAACTTGCTTATTTCATTTTGTTATAAACTCAAGTTACTTTGCTTCCTATCAAAAGTCCTATATTCACTAAAAATAAATAAAAAGAGAGAAGAGATATTAGCTTGCTAATTTATTTTGCAATTCACACTGCCTCCTATAAAATCAACTTAAGATACAACAAATATCTTTTATACATAAATGTACAAGGTGAAGCTACTGGCCTGTCTGAGATCAAGTAGAATTTTAGACCAGATTTTTCTTTTCAGTTATACAATTTCTATGAATTTTCTCTACAGCCACAAATGTACAAGGACCATGAATACAGATTAAAAACAAACAAGCAAACAAACAAACAAACCAATAAACAAACTTTAAGTAATGGTATGAAGAAAGTGGAATCTACTAATTTTATTTTTGTTCAATATAACAAAAAGTTAGCCTATGACAACTGCACCTTTGTTCAAAATTTTTTTTATAACTTAAATCATTAACAAAACAATTGCTTTCCCCCTCCCCCCCGCAAAGTTTTCATTAATATTTTTGGGTTGTTTCTTTATGAAGCATTGGTTACCTTTTCTTCGAGGTCCCACTTTTCCTGCTGTACTGCAGCTAACCTACTGAGAAGGTCTTTGTTTTCATTTTCTAAAGTCTCGTCATTTCTGGCTGACCCGGGGAATTCTGTGGTTGGTGACATGGGGGAGCTTTGTGGTGATGTACTCTATACAGAACATACAGAAGTGAAAAAAAGTGTTTTAACTTAAGCAAATATAGCAAGACCACTTTTCAACTTCTATCAGATTCTATACTTCATGAATTTACATAATTGTTTGAGAAGAAATTACAGGTATGAATGCAATTTTGTCCATCTGTAAAGTACATAATCCTTTATAGTTTATGTGACTCATTACAAAATGTCTGTAAAACACACGAAAATTTACCATTTGCAAACCAAAATATATCACCAACTATGAAACAACCTGATGGTTCTAAATTTGATACATCAAGATATGCAAATGCGTATGTACAAGAGAAAAAAAAATAAAGAAAAATAATGTAAATAAAAAGAAATGGGAGTTACAAGATGGTCATCTTATCAAAGTTCTTACCATAATACTATGATTATTTCCATAGGATGCTAAGGTTCCTCCTCCACTCCAAGATGATATGGAACTAAAAATAAATATTGTTCTTACATTAATATAATACTCACACAAAAAATATGGAGAAAGGAAGATACTTGTTTGGTCTTTATTTAGGCTTGCTAAAACAGATATAATACCCTTACAAACAAACTTTAAAATGAACAAATTTTATTTATCAAAGCTTTTATGTCTAGTTTTGGAAATAGTAACACTATCTCTTTGATGAAATGTAACTCCAAGCTTGCTCATTTGGAAATTTTTACCAAAAACCATTGAAACATCTTTCTCATTTTTCTAACAAATGTATTTCTACAACTCCTTTCACCTTGACCCTGAACTAAGGATATGTTTTCTTTTGCTATAAATAGAACTAGTTCTACTCTACCTTTGATCCTCCCTCCAAGAATCACTCATCATGTCAGGAGTACGGAATAAATCCTCAATACCTGGAAAATAAGTTTTACAACTCTCTGAAAATGTGTAGACTACATGACTATGATTTGTTGAAGAGTGTAACAGTTGTGTATCTTATGGGATATGGATAAAGACCTAAAATACTAAATGATGTCTTATGTTGATGTAATGAATCAAGGACCATAAAATATTTTGCACTTCAAGCCTTCATTATTTTAAGTCTCCCTCTATATTCAGATACTTAGATGGTTATAATTAAAACCATCAATTGGCAGCATGTTGGCTCCCTTTATTCTTAACCAATCTTAATCATGCCTGGTTCCCTTCATATGTGTATAAAAAAAGAATCTGTTCTAGGCAGTGAAGCCAGGAACCAAGACCTACTTTTGTTATGAGATCCTGAGGAGAGGACTTCCTGCAATCTTTCCTGTAGCTTATCTCCCCTTCTTCTTTCTGCATGCAGCTGCTTCTTCAGATCTTTTAACTGTAAACAAATATTTATTCTCTGTTCAAATTCTTCTTCTTCTGGCAGCAGCTAGTGCAAATTGTGATCAGCCTGTTCAGCCTTCTAACATTTTGAAAAAAATGACTATGCACCCTGTTTTATTTACCCAAGTGGCACTTAGTTTGAAAAGATACTTTCTTTCCAGGGACTAGATTAAAGTAAAGCACTGATGTATTCTCAAGGGCACAAACTGTTGCTGTAAGAAAATGGCATACCTCCCAACTATTTTCTTTCTAAAGAATGTTACCCAGCTCCACCCTATTTTATTGCTGTTTAAAATTCATACACAGATAAAATAACTGTTTAAAAAATATATCCTTATTTGCATGACATTTAATGTTTTACTTGTAGACATATTTTATTTCTATAGTTCTAAAGTTCACAAATAAACTGATTACTTAATACTTAATACAAAGTAATTGCCTTTTTTCTGCTTGAAAACTGCGAAAGTTCACTTAACACCAAGAAATTGCCACAATTTCCCCAAGACTAATGACAAAGTTCACTTAACACCAGGTAATTGCCACAATTTCCCCAAGACTAATGAGAAAGTTCACTTAACACCAAGAAATTGCCACAATTTCCCCAAGACTAATGAGAAAGTTCACTTAACACCAGGAAATTGCCACAATTTCCCCAAGACTAATGAGAAAGTTAACTTAATACCAGGTAATTGCCACATTTTCCCTAAAACTATTGAGAAAGTTCACTTACTACTGATTTCCCCTTTTTCTCATGAACTTTACGTTCATTTACACCATCTTTAATCTCCTGAAAAGGAAGACATTGAAATATTGAAGAAAAATGTCAAACACTTGACAACTAAGATGCCTAATCAAAACTTTGGTACTTAATGAATGCACAGCACAATTTCACAATGAGTATGACTGTGGGGCAATTCGATTCGAGTTCCAGTGACCTTCAGTGAACTAATTACCTGTTATTTCTTATATTTCATTGCCCAAGAAAAGAAGGGTTGTAATGAATAAGAAACTTGGGCAATGTTAGTTGACATCTAAGAGTTCTGGTAACTTATTTTGTTTTCATTATATTTCATCACTCCAGAGAAGAGGTGTAGTAAGGTAAGTGTGATACTATAAAGAAGCACTAGGATATGGCTTTGTAGTTTCTATGTTGATTTCTGATGTTTTTATCAAACACTTATCAACCATAAACAATAAAGAACGGAAATGAACATATAAAATCAAACAATAAGAGAAAATAAATCTACATATAATCAGTGAATTTGTCATAGGTGATGCATCCTTCTTATATGCCAGGACTGTTTGAATATTTTACACATTTATGTAACTACAAAAGAAGTGACTTCAGACTGTACAGGAAATAATCTCTGCCTTCATCATTACAGGCCTTCAATCCACAAAGCAAAACACTTTTACAAAAGAATTTCGGCTTCAGAATGTTGAGTAAGTGAACAGAACAAGTTTACGGTCTAGTGAATCTTAATAATCTCACTACTAGCAGAAATAAGGTAGAACTAAAGGGTGTATATGTAGCTTAATGCTAGCATGGATATCATATCACAAACAGCACTGGCATAACAATGATATTAAAGATTAACATTTCAACATGTAAAAAGAAAATCTAAAAATCTACAAAACAGATGCCCCTGCAATGCTCAGATTTTGACAGGCGATCATAAGCAGACGGTTAAAATGTAAGAAGAAGCAGGCGGAATGTTGAAAGCAGTATAACTGTTGTAGGTATGCAATGAGCAGTTAACTGCATACCATAGTCCTTTAAATGTGAAGAAATGTGGTTTTATCCAAAATTAAGTCAAGAAAGGGTCATACCTCTCATAAAATTGGAGGCGTCAAGCTAAATTTCAAAAGGAACCTGCAGTTTTTTAACGCACATATAAATGCAGAATATTTATGAAATCTGTGCAAGTGTTTTCCTTTAAATACAAACAAAATGTGGACAGACCCATGTACAGACAGAGGGACAGCTGCAACACTTAATGCCCCATCACCATTCTTCAAATGGCGGGGACATAAAACTGTTCACTGTAAACAGTTCATGTGTAATGGCTGCTCAATTCTAACATTGCTTGAGGCTAACAGTACAAGTATCTTATATTACCTGTTTCAGTTTTTTCACATCTTCCTCTAGACTAGCTATTGTCTGTTTGTGAAATTCTTCCCCTTCTTTCAGTGACTGAAAAATATGCATTCAGAAATAAGATAATCATTATCACATCACATGACCATAACTAAGACAACTGTAAATCTGATACAGGTCAAATGTGCCTATTCTGACATCTCCAAAATCTTCCACAAAACTACTCTCAGGGGTAATGAGGCCTAATAATCCAAAGTTATAATATATGAGATTTGTCACCTTATAAATCTGAACTAGTATTAACATTAGTATTACCTTGGAGGCATTTAAAGAGAGACTCTGTAGTGAGTTTATGGTGGGTGCATGTAAAATTGTAAATAAAATATCTTAACTTTGGTATGTCTCAGGGATGAGACAAAAAAATGTATCAATATTTTCCTCACTTTGTATTGATTGTAACTAACTCATTTTGACTAATTCGCTTCCATACTGTAAAAGTATTGTAATCTATTCAACAGATTAGTTAAACAGGCATAATGGAAAAGTGTTTGTTGATGAAACACAATGGTAAGATTCCTTAATCATACAGGAAAGTCCTGCACAGTCCTACTTCATGTTTATTTTTGTACCAATCTAAATTTCATTTGCTTTGCAATCGCAATAGAAATTTGAATCATAATTTTTATCACAAGCCTGATGGTCATAATTATGGTAAACAGACTTTGACAAAGGGCAGTAATTCTAGAATGCCTAAATGGAAAAGTGCCTATCAAACAGTCTTAAGATTTGAACAAAAGAATAACCTCAAGCAAGAATGTTATCAAATTTCTGAACAAGTGCTGCTATAATTTCAACAAAGTCTTTTGTGATCAGATTCATGATACATGCTCCTCATGCGATGTTTTTTCACTGACTTCTATTTCATATCTTGCTGTCAGTTTTTCCTACTTCTGACCTACTGTTTGTATAGACAGCTTCCACTTAGTAATACCTTGATTTCGGCCTCATATTTTGCTGTCAGGCTCTCAATTTCTGATGTATGGTTTTCTCTAAGAGATGTGAGCTCCTCCTCATGGTCAGTTTTCAAGTTTAATATGGCTGTTTCATTTTCATCCAAGGTTTTGTCTAAAGAGCCCTAAAAAATACCAACATATTCTCATGACATGACTGATATTTTAGAGAAATATACACAATTTCTAAGCAGATCTTTCACTCAATCTTTTGAGTCTATTAATAAATATGAAGAATTCATTATAACACACCAGTTATAAATGTTTTAATACACTTGATGTCCCATATAATGAAAAAAATACATCTTTTTTTCACAAAGCAACACTGTAAATGTGTACTGCATTCCATGTAAAATGTTGTCTATGAATGATATAGTCTAAATAAAATGTTGTCCATGAATGATATATTCCAAGTAAAATGTTGTGGATAAATGTGTTCCATGTAAACTGTTGCTGCTGAATTGTGTATCCCTCATAAAATTATCAAAATTTATCATTTATGAAAGATTTACAATGTATCTCATGTAAACTGAATTTCATGCATACTCTTGTCTACCACACTGTTATTCATAGCTATGCTTTTTTATACAGCACTGTTAATAAATGGATAATATCTTCAATACAACAGGTTATGAAAATTTGCATTGCTTGCATAATAGTGTTTACAAATTATGTATTTCTTTCAAAATGCAACATCTACATGTATGTAAGCTTGTTTTTATAAGCCATACAGTTTGTGAACAATGTGTTATCTGTACCTATTCTATGCACAATCCATATATACATGTACCTCTGTATCTGTAAGTTTTCTTTCCAGCCATCCACATTTTTCCTCCAGAGATTTTATAACAGCACTCTTCTCTTCTATCTGTGGCTTCAACTTTTCCAACTCTGAATTCTTTTTCTTTATTAAAATAAAAAACGGAGAGCCTTGAGTAAACAATTTTAATATGAACCTATTTCAAGCATACTGATCAAGCAAGCTTGAAACATCAAATTTAGCAATTCCTATCCAACTATGTAAAACAAAAGCAACAAGGTTTATAAAGGTTTTACTTTATCAGTACAATTTCTAAATGTTTTCCAATATATTGCAAAAACATACTGAAACTACTTCGAAATATATACATGTAAATCAATGAAGACACAATAGTATACAGATACACAAAGCCTCATAAATGAAAACAAACTCATTTACAAACAAAATGTCTGAAAAATCAAATCTTTGACTTTTCAAATGTATTTGATCAATTAAAAATACTTTAAAAAAGTAATTAATTACATTGCAATTACATCCATTTATGTTGCAAAACATATTTACAGGTGTCTAATAAATATCAGAAATACATCTGAATGCTTGCAGTTTGCCTTAAAGCTGCCATCAACATTATCAGGAACATTAAATTCATCATGTACAACTGAATTCTTTCTTTTAAACGTTCAGACTTGATCATTCACATTTGTGATCAGTGTTTTGCACCACCAGTTCATAATCAACACTTTGTATGTTATGTGTCACACCTTTGGCACAATTAGCCAGGGACTGTACAAATTAATAATTGCTACCTCAGACCATAGATTATACCTGAAAAAACTAATCCACTTGCCAAATTTTGTATTGACAGTTTATAAACAAATATTTTAGACTTCCAATAACCCATATATTATTGGACAATAGATATAATTATTTGAATTGCATACTGTCAGTTTTCATAATTTGATACACCTATCAAAGTAAGTTTTAATTTTAACAAAATTTGTCTTTATTGGGTTAAAATAACAGGAATTCACCTTTTGAAATGCACCAAATTTGATAAAATAATTTAATTGTAATTGAAAAGTAATTGCAATTACCTGCTTTTTTGCAAATGCATTTAAATACTTTCAAATACTTTTAACTGAAAATGAACTCAATTACAAATACTTTCAATTACTCAGAAAAATGTAATTCATTACAGCTAATTACAATTACTGATTTCAATTACCCCATCCCTGGTAGTAGGTCTCCAGCCCTTAACCATCCACCATGAAGAGGCTAAGTTATTCTAAGTAAGAATCCTGTATAAAGGTTCTTCTGAAGTCATCAGCTTATAAGCTGACAATTACGTACAGAACACAGAGCACAGTAACTGGCAGGAAAGATTACATTGTAGAAACTACATATAAGAGATGTTTCCAAAACCTGAATGACTTGAATAAATACAAAACATCGCTACAGTCTTATATTTCACTTACATGACTGTAGTTTTCAACAGTTTTTAAAATATTTCATCCTACCTTGTGTCCAATGAACACTTTTAAAGGCCAAAAAAAAGGAGGCAAGATTTACCTGCTCTTGTTCCAATCTTTGTTGAAGGGTTTTCAGTTTGCCTTCATAGCCGTTTTCCATGGTGAGCATGTCTTCCCTATGTTTATCACAGTCCTTCTGATACTTAATGGCCAACTCATCCAACATTCCCTTTCTTTTCTCCGCAAGCTGAAAAGTATAAGGTTGGACCCCACTAAACCAGCTATCCTTGGTAAAATCATGTTTATCTATATATTTTTGCTGTCCATAATATCATTAACATTTTTTATTATGGAGAGGTAGTTATGCATTGTCTTTCCTTTCATGTTTTCCCTTGAAATATTTGGTGATTTCTTCTGTTTTTTTGGACATAATGCCCCTGATATTCAAATAAAGAAAGAATAAAATGATACAAAGAAAAGGGGCATTACTCTAAACTGTTGCCAGAGTTATTCAACTTTTCATGCAACCCAAGTATTTTCACTACCAACAAGAACACCAAACTTCAAATAATGATCTTGTAAAAATGACAAAAATATTACAGCATTTAAAACTATACAGAAACAAGTAGGATTGACATAGAACCAAGCAATTAAACCTTTGAAACACTGCTAATGCACTTGACTAAAACTCCTTTCACATTTTGTAGTGGGAAGATAAAATGAAAGGCAATTGTGTCATATCACTATTCTCCTGAAGTGTATGTTACTGTCCTACCTTACTCGCCTCCTGTAACATCTGAACCTGCTGATCTCTGTTCCTCTGTAATGCTGTCATTTCTTCAGATGCTTTCTGGTTGGCTCTCTGACTCTCCTATCAATACATATATGTTATGTAACTTTACTGATTTTGTTTACCTATTCATACAAGTATATACAGGGGAGCAGTAGTAAGGAACATAATCATCCTACAGTTCAGAATTTTGTTTTGGTGCTCTCCCTTGCAATAAAAACATGGCACTGAATATTTACTGTATATAAGCCTGCAAAGCTGTAAGTAATAGATTTTTGTCTAACACATTATCATCACAAGCCTTTGATTTACAAAACAATTTTTAACAGACAATGGCAAGCATATAGCAATCAATAACATAGAGGCAAAACAATTAAGGAAAGTTTTATTTTGACAAAAATATATTTGCAAACTTAATGTTTAAGAAAAATAAATTCTGGGAATATACCAATGTGATAATGTGGCAATACATTTTGTAACTGAATACAGTGCATGGGTCTCAACATACTTACAACTTTGCTGGTCATTATAAGATGTTAAGACAAACGTAAACACGGATCAATGAATTACCTCTAACTGAGCAGTAAGGTCATCTCTTTTTTGAATTAGCACCAATATTTGTGACTGTAGTTCTTTAACATGGTTCTCATATTTCTGGGTTTTCTCCTGTAAATGCTGGCCCTCTATAATGTCTGCAGCGTCAATCTGAATTTTAAAAAAATGTTAAGTCAAACACAGATCAAGGTCTTGGCAAGGGACTTTGAAGAACTCTTCTGACATTTGATAGACTTGTCAGACCAAATGAAATCATGTCTGACCGAAAAAATATTCTTTGAATAAAGGAGACAATTTGTTAAAAATATATATATAAAAATATCAGACAAAAAATATGTTGTCATATACCTGTTGCTGCATCTGAGCCATCTTGTTTTGTAGCTGTTTCACAGTCTGGTCTGAATTACTCTTTATTTCTTCTTGTAACTGGAATTTGTTAGAATGTTCTAAAACAGAGTTCCATTTGTACAGAGATATACTGGTATATATATACATTATTGTAACAGATATATTCATTACATATCAATAAATATGTAACTTTTAATCAACAGTTTATGTTACATGCTGTGCTATAATATTCTTACTAGAAAATCACTTTTTCAGTACAAAAATAGAACAACCAATTTTCAATCTTAGAATTAAAGGCAATCCATATTTAATACAATGCTGAAAATTTTTAATAGTGTTGTATTGTGCTATTCATTTAGGACAAAAGACAGAATGAAGTAATATACTTCCATTAATAACAAAACCTTTCATATTCTTTGTAAGCAACTGAATAATGCATATATCTAAACATAATCTTGTCAGTATGCTTTCAAAAATCAAATTTATATGGTGCCAAATGGCAAATTTTTAACAAATATACACTGCAGGATGCTGAAGAAAAAGGTATGCCAAGACACTAACATCTCAGGGTAAACTACTACATATAGACAGAATATATACAGTTATTTAAAACTCTTTCTATCAAAGGGATCTGTAGCTACTTATATGTTCCACTAGCTTAACAATGCCTACAACACCAGCAGATACAAAAATCTGCCTGCTCTAATTAAATTATTTTCAGCAAAGCATACCCTTTGATACTTAGCAATTTCTTGTTGAAGCTTAGAGATCTGATCTGTATAGTATTTCTGGTCCCTGTCCTTGCTTCCCTGTAGCTCCTCTAGTTAGCACTGCAGAGAAAACGTAACCATGAAATAGCGTATATATCCAGATCAGTGACTGATCATGTTTTTAAATAAAATTAGAAATTTTGAGCCACAAACAATTCGGACAGAATCTTGTTAGGTCACTTTACAGACTACATAATCATAATTTCCTATGATGATGTTGACACAAACAGTCTCCACTGTAATATTACTTCATATTGCATAATTTTCAGTTCTCTGTTACTGTCTTATCTACTGCATGATAGTCAGCAAGAGGGGACACTTTTTTGTCATCTGACATTAAACTAGTCCCTTTTTCTCTTAACAATCATAAAAATCTACACAGAAATTATATGTACAACAAAACCAAGCAGACTTTCTTATAAATTCTAAATCTTTATTTACATATACAATTAGAACAACCAACTTTCTAATAATTTCTAAATCTTTATTTACATATACAATTAGAATAACCAACTTTCTAATAATTTCTAAATCTTAATTTACATATACAATTAGAATAACCAACTTTCTAATAATTTCTAAATCTTTACATTTGTATTTACATTTACAATTAGAATAGCAAACCTGCTTTCTTTGAATGAACTTTCTTTCTCCTCTTGCAAATGTATGTAGCTGAAAAAATTGACATAAACATAATCTATCAGTTGCACTCCTTATTCCATTCATTCATATACATATCAACTAAACTTTCCCTCAATTAATAACTTCTCCC